>OZ010610.1:56622174-56792174 GCA_963932145.1 Acanthosepion lycidas | reverse complement strand
AAGAAAACAGTTAAATTCACAACCTCCTGTTATTTTATATAACACATAAATTAATCCCAAACTAAAATAATTTAAATATTAATTTGCATAAAAGTTTCAAGAACATCTTTTACTCATTTTTGATAATTAACATTAAATTATATCACTTAGCATCTTCCATAACTTACTGATCCTTTTCAGCTGACCTGATGAATATTTATGAGCATTTCTTAAATTTTGCCCTTGTCTATACATACTTGTTGCAAAATATATCCTTGCATTTGCCTTGATAAAGTTCCTCAGACGACAAAATGCATCAGCTAAGATAAGTTTTCCTTTTGTCTTTATTCAAATTTTCCCTTTACAGATATGTTCTATCTGAAATTATATATATATATATATATATATATATATATATATATATATATATATATACAAAGGGAACAGTTTATAGTTGTTCCAATAAGAGAAAAATGTTTTTTTTTAAATTCAAGGAATACATTTGGGTCACTAATACACAAAAAAGAGAATGGCTAATATAGAGAATGTTTAACATCGAAAAACATAAAAAAAATTAATTTCTTTTAATACATGGAAAATTCATTTTTTGACTGATGAAGGTCACAAGACCAGAAATGCATGTTGCAAAATTATGGAAAATAAAGCAAAATATTTTTTTTTTTAAATCTACATTACAACCAAAAACATTTGCACTTTCTCTCTTCTTTTCAATATATATATATATATATATATATATATGTATATATATATATATATATATATATTTACACAGTGTCTGCATTGATAGAGCAATGTTTGAATTATTATTCAATTAATTACCTATTTTGTTCACAAAACTGAAGTTTAGAGATTAATAGAAGTACTTACAAGAAATGTGCATTGCTTAAATAAGTAATTGAAACCTGGCTCTATCAGTGTAGCCTCCATAGCTGAATTGGTAAAGATTTCCCTGGTGAAAAAGGATATACAGCTTTGATTCCTGACAGGGAAAATCTTTCTTAAGTTCTCAATCTAGACTGATTGTTATTAATTTCACTGTTTAAGAAAATAAAATAAATGAAAACTCAAATACATGCATGAACTAAAAAAACGTTTATGTTAATAGCAAACATATACACTATACAGTGTAACTCGGATATAAGAGACACGGATATAAGAGAAACCCGGATATAAGAGAGATTTTCTCTGGTCCCAAATTAGAGCCTGTGTTAATGTATATATAATAGACCAAACCCGGATATAAAAGAAACCCGGATATAAGAGACTTATTCTCCAGTCCCAACAACTCTCTTATATCCGGGTGACACTGTATTAGGTTTTTTAATCAGGAAACATCTTTTTCAGCTAACATGTGCTGCTGCCAGTTTGGTCATGGAGAACAGCCTGACAACAAGGTAGCAGTTTCCCTGATAGAAAAAAAGGGATACAGGTTCAATTCCTGTCAAAGGCATAATTTTTCTTTCATAGAACTTTTCAATCTGCTTTTTATTAATTTAATTTAAAAAAAATAAAAAAGCAGGAATAGAAAATTAAAGGTGGGTATCCACTAGAAATAATGTTTATAAGAAATAACGTTAGATAAATAACCATTTTAAAAAAAATTATATTAGTGTATATGCGTATTTGCATGTGTTTGTCTGCCAATATGGAATATCAGAAACAGTCTGGTTGTGAGGTACTTTTGAAACAAAAATAATTTTCTTTGATTTCAATATTATTTACTCTCTGTAGCTGAATCCAGTTGACTTTTTTTTTTCCATCTGGAAAAAACAAGCCATGAATTAAAATATTCGGCAAAGTTTTTCTTTCTTTTATTTTTATAAATCCTTACTGATTCATCAGGATTCAAGACATTTAGTTTATGTAGACTTACTCTCAGACAAATGGAATTAATTGTTCAGAAGCGTTGGTTCTTCAAAAACTATGTTGATTTTCAAAATAAATTTATATTCACTATGATCCTTCTCAGTTATTTAAGATAATCTTACAGATCTCTCTCTCTCTCTCTCTTTCTCTCTCCCTCACATACATTCTCTCTCTCACTCTCTCTCTCTCTCTTTCTCTCTTACTCTCTTCTTTGCTCGCACACTCTCACTCTCTCACTCTCACTTACTTTCTCTCTCTTTCACATTTATGGGTTGATCATATTGAACTTTTATAAAATAAAAATGCAATTTTCCTCTCTCTCATTCTCTTACTCTGACTTTCTCTCACTCTCTCTTGCACATCTCACTCTCACTTACACTTTCACTCTCTCTCTCTGTCACTCACTCTCTTTCTCTCTCTTCATCTCTCTCTCTCACTCTTCTTCTCTTTCATTCTCTCTCTAGTTCTCTCTTTCACTCTCTCAAGCACGCTCACTCTCACTCCTACTTTCACTCCTACTTTCACACACTCTCTCTCTACCTCTCTCCTCCTCCTTCCCAGACTAACACAAAATATTCGATTGGTGCAAAAATAATGACGTAATAATGTCATTTATTGACGTTAAAAAATACGTAAAAAAACGACATTATTACGTCATTATTTTTGCACCAACCTAATAACAATGTTCCAAAATACAAAACAGTTTTTTATGATATTTTTCTGCTTAGCAATGAAAATGTAAAACAATAGAATTAATCTAATTTAAATAAAAAATAAAATATATAAATGTTACAAAGGTCAAAAGTTCGTGTTTCTATTTTTTGGTGGAAATATATTTCTGGGTTGATCATCTTGAACTTCTTTAAAACAATGGTGCTATTTTTTTATCCATAATAATTCCATGATAATTTTTAACTAATTTTAACATCATGCAATTTATTAATTGATTTCTATATATTAATACCAAAATATAAATACCTACCTTTCTACATAAGTTGTAAGTTGTGCAGTATGCTAAAAAAGAGAAAATATGAAATAAAGCTTCACCCATCAAATGGGTAAAGGAGTAATGTAAATCAAAACAAGTTTGTTAATTGCTTCCTTTTATCTCCATCCTTTCCCTTTATTCTTTTACTGGCATTTATTTTCCTTTTCTCAAGCTTTCTTAATTTAAAAAAAATCAAAAAGCAGGAATAGAAAATTAAAGGTGTGTATCCACTAAAAATAACGTTTATAAGAAATAACGTTAGATAAATAACCATTTCAAAAATTGTTTCTCCATCTCAACTTCCCCACATTTTCCATTTCTCATGTCATGTTGATATTATATATATATATATATATATATATATATATATATGAAATGGAATCAAAAATATTATATATATATATGAATATGACTTGGAATCAAATATTGGTTAAGCATGCTTTATGTGCATTTAACTTGTTAAACAGTGTTAGTATAAAGAGTTCAGAATGCCATAATATATACTAATGCTGCTTGACACATAAAAGAAGCCTGCTTAACCAATGAAAATCAAATAACACAAAATAGAAATACCAGAATTTTTTTCTTTCTCCTTATCTCATTCTCTGATGAAGCTTTAATAAAAGTGAAATATGTTAGGTTTATGTTTCCTAATTCTTCTTTATCCTGTCATGTGTGCATATATATATATATATATATATACTAGCAGTAGAGCCCGGCATTGCCTGGGGATGTAACAGTAAGAGATAGATCAAGTATTGACCATCATAAAGACTGAAAAATAAAATTGACAAAGATTATTGTTTAAGGTTGACGGACACGCATGTCTTAGTTTTTTTTTTTTTTTTTTTTTACGAATTGGTCAAACTCAAACAAAAACATTGTTTTCAATCGCTATGAGTCTACCGATTGAATAGAATTTTATTATAAACAATTGTCTTGTAAATGGAATTTTTAAGGCATTCTGAATGTAAAAACAAAGAAAAAAATGTGCAAGACAATAAGAAACACTACCTGCCAAAAAAAAGTGAAGTTTTGTTGAAATCGGTTGAAAAATGTAGGAAATCCGATCCCATATATAAACGAACACACACACACATACACACACAAACAACCTGGGTTTTATAATAAGTATAACTCGATATGAGTTCATTCCCGTGATGCCTCTTAATCGCATTTTCAAATTGATTTTGTGCAAAAACAAATGTGTTTTTCCAAGTTTTGGCACTGTTAGAACCACCGCAAGGTAATTTTACGTAGTCCTGTGAAGTTTTGTTGAAATCGGTTGAAAAATGTAGGAAATCCGATCCAATATATAAACGTACAGACACACACACACACACATACACACAATCTGTGTTTTATAATAAGTAAGATATATATATATATATATATATATATATATATATGGGTGTTAGTAGGAAGTAGAATGATAATGGAACAAAAGTGGAAATAATGATACAAACTAAAAAAAGCTATTAAACTCTGTGTTTCACCTCTTTATTGTAGGCATCTTCAGGCTGGAATGAGAAACAAACCTGTGTGTGAGAAAAGTGTGTTAGAATATGGAGAAGAGATAATAAAGTTGTATATCAGATGCTGCAGCCAGAAGGCATTTTTCTTCTTTTATATATTAACAGCTTCTTGTATTGAAATTGTTAATGTTTACTGAATTTGAAATGTAGCCCCACTCTGAGGAGATCTCTGTTTTTCCCTCTTTATTGTAGGCATCTTCAGGCTGGAATGAGAAACAAACCTGTGTGTGAGAAAAGTGTGTTAGAATATGGAGAAGAGATAATAAAGTTGTATATCAGATGCTGCAGCCAGAAGGCATTTTTCTTCTTTTATATATTAACAGCTTCTTGTATTGAAATTGTTAATGTTTACTGAATTTGAAATGTAGCCCCACTCTGAGGAGATCTCTGTTTTTCCCTCTTTATTGTAGGCATCTTCAGGCTGGAATGAGAAACAAACCTGTGTGTGAGAAAAGTGTGTTAGAATATGGAGAAGAGATAATAAAGTTGTATATCAGATGCTGCAGCCAGAAGGCATTTTTCTTCTTTTATATATTAACAGCTTCTTGTATTGAAGTTGTTAATGTTTACTGAATTTGAAATGTAGCCCCACTCTGAGGAGATCTCTGTTTTTCCCTCTTTATTGTAGGCATCTTCAGGCTGGAATGAGAAACAAACCTGTGTGTGAGAAAAGTGTGTTAGAATATGGAGAAGAGATAATAAAGTTGTATATCAGATGCTGCAGCCAGAAGGCATTTTTCTTCTTTTATATATTAACAGCTTCTTGTATTGAAGTTGTTAATGTTTACTGAATTTGAAATGTAGCCCCACTCTGAGGAGATCTCTGTTTTTCCCTCTTTATTGTAGGCATCTTCAGGCTGGAATGAGAAACAAACCTGTGTGTGAGAAAAGTGTGTTAGAATATGGAGAAGAGATAATAAAGTTGTATATCAGATGCTGCAGCCAGAAGGCATTTTTCTTCTTTTATATATTAACAGCTTCTTGTATTGAAATTGTTAATGTTTACTGAATTTGAAATGTAGCCCCACTCTGAGGAGATCTCTGTTTTTCCCTCTTTATTGTAGGCATCTTCAGGCTGGAATGAGAAACAAACCTGTGTGTGAGAAAAGTGTGTTAGAATATGGAGAAGAGATAATAAAGTTGTATATCAGATGCTGCAGCCAGAAGGCATTTTTCTTCTTTTATATATTAACAGCTTCTTGTATTGAAATTGTTAATGTTTACTGAATTTGAAATGTAGCCCCACTCTGAGGAGATCTCTGTTTTTCCCTCTTTATTGTAGGCATCTTCAGGCTGGAATGAGAAACAAACCTGTGTGTGAGAAAAGTGTGTTAGAATATGGAGAAGAGATAATAAAGTTGTATATCAGATGCTGCAGCCAGAAGGCATTTTTCTTCTTTTATATATTAACAGCTTCTTGTATTGAAGTTGTTAATGTTTACTGAATTTGAAATGTAGCCCCACTCTGAGGAGATCTCTGTTTTTCCCTCTTTATTGTAGGCATCTTCAGGCTGGAATGAGAAACAAACCTGTGTGTGAGAAAAGTGTGTTAGAATATGGAGAAGAGATAATAAAGTTGTATATCAGATGCTGCAGCCAGAAGGCATTTTTCTTCTTTTATATATTAACAGCTTCTTGTATTGAAGTTGTTAATGTTTACTGAATTTGAAATGTAGCCCCACTCTGAGGAGATCTCTGTTTTTCCCTCTTTATTGTAGGCATCTTCAGGCTGGAATGAGAAACAAACCTGTGTGTGAGAAAAGTGTGTTAGAATATGGAGAAGAGATAATAAAGTTGTATATCAGATGCTGCAGCCAGAAGGCATTTTTCTTCTTTTATATATTAACAGCTTCTTGTATTGAAATTGTTAATGTTTACTGAATTTGAAATGTAGCCCCACTCTGAGGAGATCTCTGTTTTTCCCTCTTTATTGTAGGCATCTTCAGGCTGGAATGAGAAACAAACCTGTGTGTGAGAAAAGTGTGTTAGAATATGGAGAAGAGATAATAAAGTTGTATATCAGATGCTGCAGCCAGAAGGCATTTTTCTTCTTTTATATATTAACAGCTTCTTGTATTGAAGTTGTTAATGTTTACTGAATTTGAAATGTAGCCCCACTCTGAGGAGATCTCTGTTTTTCCCTCTTTATTGTAGGCATCTTCAGGCTGGAATGAGAAACAAACCTGTGTGTGAGAAAAGTGTGTTAGAATATGGAGAAGAGATAATAAAGTTGTATATCAGATGCTGCAGCCAGAAGGCATTTTTCTTCTTTTATATATTAACAGCTTCTTGTATTGAAGTTGTTAATGTTTACTGAATTTGAAATGTAGCCCCACTCTGAGGAGATCTCTGTTTTTCCCTCTTTATTGTAGGCATCTTCAGGCTGGAATGAGAAACAAACCTGTGTGTGAGAAAAGTGTGTTAGAATATGGAGAAGAGATAATAAAGTTGTATATCAGATGCTGCAGCCAGAAGGCATTTTTCTTCTTTTATATATTAACAGCTTCTTGTATTGAAGTTGTTAATGTTTACTGAATTTGAAATGTAGCCCCACTCTGAGGAGATCTCTGTTTTTCCCTCTTTATTGTAGGCATCTTCAGGCTGGAATGAGAAACAAACCTGTGTGTGAGAAAAGTGTGTTAGAATATGGAGAAGAGATAATAAAGTTGTATATCAGATGCTGCAGCCAGAAGGCATTTTTCTTCTTTTATATATTAACAGCTTCTTGTATTGAAATTGTTAATGTTTACTGAATTTGAAATGTAGCCCCACTCTGAGGAGATCTCTGTTTTTCCCTCTTTATTGTAGGCATCTTCAGGCTGGAATGAGAAACAAACCTGTGTGTGAGAAAAGTGTGTTAGAATATGGAGAAGAGATAATAAAGTTGTATATCAGATGCTGCAGCCAGAAGGCATTTTTCTTCTTTTATATATTAACAGCTTCTTGTATTGAAGTTGTTAATGTTTACTGAATTTGAAATGGTAGCCCCACTCTGAGGAGATCTCTGTTTTTCCCTCTTTTAGTTCATATACCGCATTGTGCTACTGATGTTTTTGCAATAATCAGTGATACTATAGATGAGTATGTATTGTATGCATTATAGTGAATTACTAGTGCATTCTGTACAATGAAAGACTTTAAATGCACTAGTAATTAAACAGGATACACAATGTCAACTTAAAAAATGCCAGTTTGATTAAAAGTTAAATAATTTACTAAGAAGAAAATCTATTTTTTTTTTTAAATCATTTCACCCCAAGCAAGGCGATAATGCCACTAAGATGCAAAGGGCTATTGGAAATGAAAGAGAATGAGAAGACTCAATACTAAACATGGAACAAGGGATAAGCATCTACTCTTCTTCAAAAGACTAGGGAGGAGTGTGAACCAGATGATTGGTGAATCTATGAAAGTGCACTGATCTCACAGTTCTCTATGGTCAACGTCAGTCTGGGCTCATATACAATATCATCAGTTATGTCACATAATCCTATGATTTTTTGATAGATTCTATTTGTTTGTTTGTTTAGCAGCATATTTCCAAAATTGAATTTTCTTGGGAGCATTAGTAATTTCATTTACAAAAATGTATTGCTAGTAATATATTTTTTACTATGAAAATGTATTGGTGCTATTTTTACTATAAAAATATATTTTTATACTTTCATAGTGTTTTGACCCCAGTTTGGACGTTAACTATTTGCCCATAACTCTGACCCTAACAGATGCTACCCAGGAACAGCAACAATTAAAAGTTGGTTCCACATTCCTCAAAACCTCCCAATCAGAGGCCTTACTGCCGGATGTAGTTTATCATCAGATGGATACTATTCTAGTTTCTAGCTGGATTATTTTTACCCTATTAATCTAAACAAATTTTAATATTAATTTCGATCATTGCTTTTGTTTTCTGATTGACCCTATTTATTCAATATAGAACAGATTTATTTTGTTTTATGAAGGGGTTGAAAAGTTCTCAGTCAGAGTAACAATCTACTCCTTAGTTCTAGCACCACAACCATGAAAAATATTTGCTGGTTGGTTATCTGGTTGGGCTTTGGCAAGTGGGTTAGGCTACAAACAATTCACCACCTCCTCATAAAATAATAATCAAGTGTACATAAAATATTTTTATTCCATTTTCATTTACTTTATCTACAAATATATATTACAATCTTATTTATTAATCAAATTGCAGAGGTTTTTATGTGTTTTCTATTTTCTTTAAAGGATTATCAATGCAGCAAAGGGATTTTTTAAATATTATTACATAATTGAGGAACAGATCTTTTCTTATATTCATAGAACTAATATCAAGAAGAACAAATCATTATTGGAAGAATCTGTCTTTATGAATATTATATGGTCATTCTACATTATTCTAATTGTATATGGGTGAGTGTTTAAGTCGTTAAAATATTATCATTCCAATCATATGACCTGGGTTTGAATCTGAACATGGTCAATTTGTGAAGTCATTTGACTTCTTAAGAATTCTTGAAAACCACACCACAGGTTGAGATAAGCCTTGTGAGTAAAATTGGGTAGATGAAACTGTTTAGAAACCATTGATGGTTGTAGTAGTATGAAGTCACAAGTCATCATGACTGAGGGGGTTAAGCATACTGGCTTTGTTCAGCTACTAATCATACTACATTGTGTGCTCTCTCCCAGAAATTGTAACTAAGGTTTGTTCAGCATAGTCACAGTATATCACTAAATTGTAACTAAGGTTTGTTCAGCATAGTCACAGTATAAACTACAAACTGACTCAGTGAGAGTTGAAGAAATACAAATATGCCTGAGCACGTGTCTGCAAAATGGATTAGGTAACCATCCTCACAAACTCCATAGTCTCCTGAGATTGGATGTCTATGTAATTCTAATTATGATTGTTTATCTTTTCGTTATCCTTTATGTTTGAACATATTTTTCACTTACCTAGTCAAGAATATTTACACTTAGAAACTGTTTTAAGAATTCCAAAATTGTGATGATGTCAGGATATCCTATTACAGTATTTGTGTCCATAACGAAATATATAATTAACAAATAATTATACTGTTGCATTAAAAAAAAAAATAATTATACTGTCACAGTGTCATATACATTAAAAAATAAATAAAAATTAATTATAGTCTCAAAAATAATTATAATAAAATGATTATAACAATTATTATTATCATTAATTCACTCATTCTAAATCAATGAGAATCAACCCCACTTTTCCCCTCTACCCACACAAACATGTGACATTCTCACTATCAAACAAGCAGTTCAAACAGACAGGCCATTAACATGTCCATCAATGAAAATTTCATCTCCTTTTCCTTTTTCAGGCCATAATAGTAACATTTATCTTTTAACACTCAACAAAAATTCCAGGTAATAAAACCTTAAACATTTCTTGTATTTTCTAATTAAATTATCTGGACCCTCATTACACACATCTATAAAAAAAAACATATGAGAAAGACTCTATACACTTTATTTATTCTTTATCTTATCCTTCTGTTGGATTCTGATCCATATTTGATCTACATTTGACCCTAAACTCACAATTTTACTCAGTATTACTGTCTCTTGTTCTTCCAACACCACATAAAAACCAGATAATAAATAACACTCATTTTGTTGTTTACACATCTTGTTGTTTCTCATTTTAACAAGTATTTTTTGTATATATAAATGTTAAGGGGTTTATAATTATTTACTCAGAGTTATAATTTCCCAACACAGTCTTTAGGGAATTCTATTTTTTTTCATTTAGTGAATTTTGTAAAGAACACAATAAAGAGTAATCTGAAGGCACAATTTCTACTAAATAAAAAGGAAGTTGGATGTGTGAAATGTTCCCAACTAAACTGAAAGAAATTTTGATTCACTGGTTCAGCAAAAAATCTACACTTTTAGTTTTAACATGTTCATGCTACTTTTTCCTGAAATTACACAAATCATTTTTTTGCATTTTTATTTATCTTAAAATAAAAATTCTGCTAAAAATTTTGCTATTTTTTGTATCCTCAATGTTAGACTCAATAAACAAAACTACTATATTTTCTTGTTCATAATACAACTTGGGAATAACCCAGTGTTCCTGAAGTTAAAAACTGAGAATAAATTATACCTTTGACCTTGGTACAGACCGGGAAGGGCCAACTCAACACTGCCAACTCAACACTGCTGACTGAGTGCAGGGACAACTCAGGACTAAGACAACTCAGCACCAGAAAAACAATTTTTTTTATAACTGAATAAAAGTCATTTATTAAGGATTAAAACCTTAATTAGTGAATATTTTAATATTATTTTTAATAAAATAAATTGTAAAGAAATTTATTGTTTAATAAAGCAAACTGACATATTTCAAAACTTATTTTCAAATTTTTGGTGAAGATCACTTCGTTGTAATATTAATGTTATCAAAATATGGCACATCTTGTGTATTACCATCATTAATTTTTTTTAATCAATTTCGGTGAATTTCTTGTCTTTGAGACAAAAGACATTCAATTATGCTAATTCCCAAAGAATAAATAATTTTTGTCATATCAAATAACTTTTGTAAACAATTGTTATCAACACCTGACTACTTTCTATTATCTATTGGGCTAATCGAGTGTATTTGCAATCTTGCCTTTTCAAATAAGAGGCTTTTTGATGAGTAAAAATTTCTGAAAATGTCTACTTGTGTATGATACAAACTCCATTTTAGTTTTTTGCCTTTAATTATTTTCAAAATTTCTTATAATATACAAAAGAAAATATGGTATTCAAACTTGACAAATTAAAAAGCATTCACACTAATTAGCAGTCACAAAACAATCAAAGTGATTATCATTTCAACATAATGATTCTCATCCCATTAAAGTTTTTCCGTGACCCAATATTAATTATATTAATATAAATGATTCTGTTTTTCATAAGTCTTTTTTCAGTAGAATAGGAATAAGCACATTTTAGGGCAATTAACGTTCATTCATTGAAATGATGTATGACTTCAAAACCTGTGGCAATTTTATTGTCTTTTATGCATTTTTGAATGGCAAGCCTGATTCCATTGGAGAGTTATTTGCCCTGAAAAGATGTGAACCAAATTCTATTGAAATGCAATCACTAAAAGATGGTAAAAGAAATGGAAAATGAATGATTGATTAGTTAGAATAATTAGGTAAAACTAAAAGACAGTTTTCTAAATCTTTATTAACAAATATAAAAGACAGATTTAACAGTTAAAAAAGAATTGATGTAAATCTGATTCAATAAGGTGTGGATGATTGCAGTAAATTTAAAACAAATATCAAAGACTGGTGTCAAAAAGAAAATCTGATCATAAAAAACATAATCAAGACAAGTCTAAGAAAATGGATGGTAGAACAAGTACCATAAACCAAAGAATTTTAAAGGTGGAAATATTATAAAAAGTTTAAATTACACAAAGACCAATTTCGTTTTTTTTTTTGCGGGGGGGGGGGGGGGTTGCAAGATATAAAATTTTTACTTCCCTACCAAATCTAAATTCTATTTGTTCAAAAAAGGAAGCTCACAGAAGGCTCCATACAAGTTTTCTCAAGGACTTAAGACCATGTCTCTCATTGGCCAAAATATATTAAAAAATAATTTTCCATGAACTTGAAATGGATCCTTAACAATATTGGCCACCTAAAAGATATACATATGTAACAATTTTTTACACAAACCATCTGGTCTTCTTAAAAATACACTTTGCTCAAAGGAACAGGTGTAAAAAACCCAAAATTCAACAACCTAAGTGAATAAACATTTATTATTATGCCAAAGGCTAACAGTAATAAAAAAAATTAAATTTTTACAATATTGCCAAAATTCAATAAAGGTAACTGTGGGCAACCATGATGGCCCACATTCTGAAAGGATATGACAGAGAGAGAAAGAGAGAGTGAGAGAATTTATTCAGTGTTAACAGTTAAATTTTAAATAAAAAAAAATAGACAGGCTGTTTCAAAAAATTTGATATTATTTCAGATGTAAATATCTGATAAATATAATCAAGGTAAATGAAATTAAAGAGGCTTATTTTTGATCAAAATGAGATTTATCCATCAAAATTAAATGAGAATTTCAAAATTTTCAATATGTGCATCACCTGTAACATGGCACACTCAAATTTCGTAGTTCAGCTATTGCCAAACACACTGCAGCATGTTTTGGGTTACAGTATCCAGTGGGGGAGTGATTCTCTGCTTGAGTTCCTTTTGGCTCATCTTTAAGTTTCTGTTGCATATCAACACAGAATTGCTTGCACTTTTGCTTGTTTTCTGTCTTTAAGGCATGAACAAGCTGCAGCTTGAAGGTGACATTCTCAAGCCGTCATTGGAGGAATCTGGGTTTCCAGACTTGCACCTTCTTATGAAAAAAAATGTTTTCGAAACCCACTTGACCATCTCTTCTGATATTAGTGGTTGCCCAGATCATTTTGCACTGCACAGACATCCTTCCTCTTTGAGCTCTTTGTACCATATCCAAATCTGCATTGCAGTTGGTGCATTTATAGTAAATTCTCTCACAAATGCACAATGCAAAGTCTTGTTCAACTGTGTTTGAGAAATACTCTAGCACACAAATGCATTTTCTTTTCCAGTGAATAACATTTCTATAGCTGAGAAGAAAAAAAAGTAAACATTAAACATAAAATGTTGTTTCTACACATGCTGTAAGAATTTGAGATTATTTGAACAAGAATTGGTCAAGTTACAAGAATGATATCAATTTTTCTGCTATGCCATGTACATTTCTAAATAGTGTGACATTCTGGCCTTCATTTTATTGTTACTTATGATAGAGTTCTCAAGTTCAGAAGCTGTTATCACTCTTTCCAGTATTGATGGGGTTTCCTTCCTAACCTTTTATTTGAAATAGTGTGGAATGTCAAAATCTTGATTGGATTAATATATATACATGGGCACATGGACAAGTATTCAGAATGTCTGCTTTTCAATCATGAGGCCTGGTTTTGATTTGCACTATGGTCAGGAAGGTGACTTCTTGATGTTACCGGCCAGTTGAGCCGATCCTAGCATGTAGAAACTTTGGAAAGTGTCTGAAAAGTATACCAAAGTTTGTGAGTGAAATTGGGTAGAAGGTACTATATGGGAGTCAGTGATAGTTGAGCTAGCATGAAGTCATAAGTCATCGTGACTGAGGGTTCAAATATACTGGCCTTGTTCAGACTGTCGATCACACTAGATAATGTGCCCTCTCCTAGAAATTGTAACTAAGATTCACTCAGCATAGTTACAATATAAACTACAGGTAGGCTTTGTGGGTATTGAACAAACACAAATGTGCCTGAGCAGGAATCTGCAATAGGGATTGGATAGCTGACAGGCATACTCACATATGAGCATCAAACCATTAAATATATATATATATATATATATAAGAAACCATGGATGGAAATTTAAATTATCTGATAAACTGATATGGTTCAATTGCTAAACAAGTTAACAAAAATAATAAAAATATTCTCATACTCATCCAATCAGAAGCAAATTATTTGTTGGAATATGAATTCTAAAATATACCACTTCAACCATCTTATTTCAGACTAGATCATTATTTCTGGGTTAACCTTTAGCACACTGCATTATTAATATTACTTCCCTTTCTACTGCATTCTTTTTCAAGGCCTTTCACAATTTCAGTATCCTTATTGCTAAATTCACTCAAAGTTGTTTTCTGTTTCCATAGCAGGATATGACAACACAACTATGAAATTCAAACACACTATTGTTCAGGGATCTGAGTCACCTTCAGTGGCAGGATAAAGATTTTGTACAACAAATGAAGTTACATACAAAATGATAAAGGTTTTAGTATAGTTGTTTCATAAAACAGTAAAATATTTCTTTTACCTCTGATTTGCTGCTTTTGTGTTATGTAATATCGATCCTTTCACCATATGTAAACACTTGCAGGAAAATCTTTTATTTTTATTTTAGTTAATATAATTTTGAACAGTCCATTCTATTTATTTCAGTACCATTTGTAAATATTGATATATGTTGGACTTTTAAAAAACAATAGCCATTTTATATCTATTATATTTGATGATCATTTTTTTCTAACATACATATATCCTTTCATAAATGTGATTGTTGTATGTGAATAGAATAAAGATTTTAGAAGCCATTTACATCCAGCGTAAGCAATCATCCATAAACAAAAATGACTACATTCTTGAATGCATAGACAAAAAATTATTACATGTTATTACACACATGTATTACATGAATTTTTCAATTTAGTCTTCAAAAAATAATAATACAATCTAGTTCTTGAAGTACAATAAACTTTTTTTATCACTCACATCCTCTGATATTGACTCAGGCAAGTCAAAACTTGAACTACACAATAAAAATTTTGTCCAGTTATTCATGCACAAGTACCACATTTGCAAAAGGATAATTGTATATTAGGAAAAAGATTACTTAATATAATAGACATAAAATATAAATTGGTTTTAAACAAGAAATGTTCAAAAGAACAATTGCTGACCATAGATGCTAAATTTAAATATGTTGGAATCTTCACCATGAATTAGCAAAGTGGCCTCACTGGTCAATATAACTGGGTATTGAACTCAATCCTCACTTGGTACCCTTGAATCTGTACTAAAACTAAACTATAAGTGTGTGTATTTTTGTATGTGTTTGTACAAAAGCAATCGATTACAGAATATTTTTAAAACACTTCTATACTTCATAGTGTTATATTAAAAATTAAAATAATTTCTAACAAAATTAATCTTTCATCGCACGGTACATAGCTATCAAGAACAATACTTTGGCAGCTTTGACAATTACAAGTTTAAACAAATGAATTGAATACTTAAATTTATGTCCTTAATAGAAAGTTTTCTCAAATGTCAAATTATAAACATAAATTCACCTTCAAAAATAAAATATGTAAAAAGACGCATAGTGTTTTTGTATGGGCGTGTGTTTGTGTATATATGTGTCTGTGTGTATGTGTCAGTGTGTGTTTGTTTTATTTCCTTAATATCATTGTTGTGTTTCAGAAAGAAAATAGATTTGGTCATGCTACCAGCTTCTGGGAGAAAAAGCAGGAGTCCTTCCTTGCACCTTGTCTCACCCTTGACTACATATTGAGAACTTCACTTGATAATATAATCATCTAAGTTTTACTTTATCACCAATTCTCCTAAGCTGATATCCTGCAAAATAGTTGACTGATATTGACTATGCAGATGACCTAGCTATCACTGCAAACACCATTACCAAAGCCCCAGCCCTCCTACATAATCTAGAAAATGCTAAGTCGGTTTTGATGTATGGTGCCACTGCTTGGACATTCCCTAGAGTCTAAGCTTCATAGAATCTATACTTGGATACTGAGCGTTATACTTAACATTTGGAGACAACATCCAACTAAATCACAGTTCTATCGACCGATCCCTAATATTCTTACAATCTTACCTGAATGCAGAATGTGCATTGTAGAACATTGCTGTTGAGTAAAACAAGAACTTGTGAGTGATCTACAGCTCTGGACAGCTAGCCATGAATAAAGACAGGTTGGTTGCCCAGCAACCACCAACATTGACTATGTTATGTCACAGGATGCTATCCCAATGACCTTACAACCTTGATGCAGGACTGTGATGGCTGGTGTGAGATTTTCATGAATGTCTGAGCAAGCTCAATTGAATATGCTTCTATAAATCTTTACTGTTTATTTTTCCAAGTGTCCATGCTGCATATCTTCACATGATAAATGAATCAAAATGAATACCAGAGAGAAGTGATTACTAACACAGAGATATTAAATGATTTACTTTTTGAATGAGTCATAAAACAAACTTGAAACTTCAATCTTGAATATGATTTTAAGTTCAGATAGAGAATTACTTTGTTGATCTTTAATCACAATTCATTTCAGCCATGTTTGCTGCTTGGAATGATCTCAGATATGTTAGCTGACCCCAGTGTCACTTTAATTTTGGTTGCCTCAACTTCATTCAATCAGTTCAAGAGATCAATGTTAGAAGGCAAGAAGAAATTGTCTAAAACAAAAATGTTGAAATCTGATATTAATGTTCTGAAGAAGAGAAAAAAGTGAAATGTACATTTTCATCTCACCTTCATTATTTAGCAAATGTATTTTGACTTATTGCACAGACACTAGATCAATCCATCATAGAAATTCAGGATTTGGAATTAGTAAATACTAAACACTTCAAATACCTTAGTATATGACTCAGTTATAACAAATTTAGTATAGTAGTTAAAGAAATTGCATATAGAATCGTCTGTGCTAAAAGTAGTTTTAACCAACACTGCAAATTGCTACAAATCCAAAATATTAGCCATGTTCTTAAATAACCTCATCAGATAGAGACTTTTATATGGAAGTTTGAATCGAACTAAACTAATTCACAAATATCTCAACAGTTAGCTTTATACAACTGCTTTCTAAGTTCAACGGTTAAAAGGTTTTTGAGTATATGAAGTCTGTGGATCTCGTCTTTGAACATTGGGAACTTCTTTTTTTTTTAAGCGTTTCATCCCAAGCAAGGCAGGAAGCCACTAGGATGCAAGAGGTTACAGAAGATTTGGAGCAAGATCAGGTAGGAGTGTTAGAGGAAAGGATGAGGAGAAGGATAGTGGATAGATCAAGGCAACTGGAGATGTCGATTAACACGATATTTGAATAGTTGGAGATTATAGCTCTCAGGGAAACTGGAATAGGGAAGAGAGTTCCACAGGCAAGAGGTACGAGACATGAAGCTATTGGAGTAGAAGAGACAGCTACATTTAGTAGTTTTGACAGTGAAAGGGTGAGCGCAGGATGTCAGCCTCATAGGGTGCTTGAATTGATGAAGTCTGGGAACCAGCAAATGCAGCTCCTCCATGAAAGTATTGGTAAAAAAGACAGAGAGAGGCGACGATGCGTCTGTGAGAGAGTAACTGTAGACGATATGCCAGAATAGCACCAAATATATTGCATATCTGCCTCTGGAGCCTATCAAGAACCCCGAGGCAAACAGAAGGGGCTCCAGACCATATATGGCAGCAATACTCCATGCAAGGGCGAATTGTTGATTTGTAGATCTGGCGCGGCACAGGGAGCCAACTTTCCTTGCGATGGACGAAGCAATTGACTCAATGTATTTGTTCCATCTCAGGTCAGCAGTCAACGTGAGACTGAGCAGCCGCAGAGAGGTGCTCTCAAGAAGTTGAGTGTCAGACATTCTAATGGAGGGCAAGGAAGGATCTCTGTGGTGATTAATAGAGAGCAGTTTTGTTTTTGAGGCATTAAAGTTGACCAGCCAATTCCTGCCCCAGTTCATAACTGATTGGAGGTCCTTTTCAAGACGCACAACCAGGTTAGTTTTGTCAGCGACACTAGATTTGTTTTTGAGGCAGGAGTAAATTGTGGTGTCATCCGTGTAGATGCCAACTTGGGAATTTATGGTGTCAAGAAGGTTATTTATGTAGATAAGGAATAGAGTGGGGCCTAGGATGGAGCCTTGAGGAACACCTGCATTCGTGGGATAGGAACTGGAGGAGAATCCATTGAGAATGACCTTCAGTTCACGGTTTGACAGGAATGATTGTATTAGGTCAAACAATCGACCCGTAATGCCATAACCCTGGAGCTTGCAAAGAAGGCCAGCATGCCAAACCCTACCAAACGCTTTGGAGATGTCTAGAGCCATGGCACAAGCTTCCCCGTTATTTTGAAGAGCTTGGTAGACAGTTTTAGTGTAGATGGGGCAAAGCAGAAGCCATATTGCTTGTCTGAGAGCAGATCATGAGATGTAAAGTGGTTAACCACTTCGGTATTGATTAGGGCTTCAAAGACTTTGCCAAAGAGGGGTAGGAGACTGATAGGACGGTAGTTAGAAGGGTCAGAGGGCTCGCCAGAGTTCTTGAAGACAGGAACAATTGAAGAGGACTTCCAGCAGTCAGGAAAACAAGATTCCTTGAGGCAGTAGTTATATAGTTTAGAGAGGACGGGTGCCAGTTCAGATGCACATTTCTTCAAGACAATTGTTCAATACGCTCTTGCAGAGACGCCAGTAATCTTTGGAGACAAATTTGTGAGATGCAATATGCTCCTTCATCTGAGCAGCAAATAGTGACTTAGCATCATTGAGGACACACTTACACTCATTATGGGCGGAGGCAAAGAGACGTCTATTGCAGTCTGACATGTCGCTATGAAATAGGTGAAAGAAGTGGTTCCTATGGGCAATGGCAGCTGAGAACCAAGGGGATGAGCGTGACTTGACCCTATATTTTCTTGAGGGGATGAAAGCGTTGATTCCAGCTTTAAACCAGGATGAGACCTCAGAAACACATTCTTGGACAGGGAGCGTAAAGACAACATCGCAGGGGACATCGCGGAGGAAATCACGGAACGAGTCCCAGTCAATTCATTGATAGTAGAACAAAGTTCTAGTGGTAGGAGGTTCTTTTCAGGGTGTGGAGTTGAAGGAGATGTTAACAGATACTACAGCATGATCTGAGTTACCAAGAGGGCAGAGTTGCATGCCGCTACAAGACTTGGGGATAGAGGTAAAACACAGATCGAGAAGAGAGCCTTACCTTCCTGGTAGAAGGCAAAATGAGTGGGGAAGTTAACTATCTGTGTGAGGGATTGAGAAACTGAAAAATTAAGTGTTTGAATGCCTGTGTGGTCAGTAGTAGCATCCTTAAGCCACTTGGTATGATGGGCGTTGAAGTCACCAAACATAAATATATGAGCAAACGGATGGAGGGAGAGAGCCTTGTCTATGCTGTTCAAAATGCTATCGAGTATCCCACAGTCTTGAGAGGATGGAGAGCGGTAAAGAAAGAAGAGATCGCTTACTGCATTGAGAAGAGATAGATGGAGACACATGTACGACTGGTCTGGCAATTCAAGAGACAACTCTCTGGCCAGAGGGAGATGGTCCTTGACGTAGACACTAAGGCCATGCATGTGGATTAGAGAGTCTTTTCTGAGGAGAGGAAGGTAGCCTGTGATCGAGAGATCAGAGGAGGGGATAGACGAGACAAGGTTAGTTTCACAGAGAGCCAGTATATCCGGGCAGTTTGCAGTGAGGAAAGATTCCATACTGCAGAAGTTTGTTCTAATGCCATGGATGTTGGAGAATGAAATGTTGAGGGGTTTAGGTGATTTTTGAGTGGCTGGTTTAGGATTACTTTTTCGGTCTTTGTAAGTCATGTGGAATTTTGGTTCGAAGATGAGAAGCAGAAGTTTCAACAGTGATGTGGGCAGAGAGGAGTTGGCACAACCTGCATCATAATGTGGCTTCAGGGTTGCCCACCGGAGGTGACTGCAGGGACACCTTTCCATGTGTGACATGGCACTACAAACACCCCGGTATTATACAAATGTTGATCAAAGCGGCTACTCAAGACGCTACACAAGAGTTAGGGCTCCTAACTACCAGTCAGAAACAGCAACCAGAGAACTGTCAGCCGTGTATCCTCAGAATGAAGAGGTGATGCCACAGACTGCACACATCATGGGAGAAACAGAGCTGCACTAATACAGAGGCCAGAGAGAGAGAGTACCGGGAACCCCTTCCTAAACAAGAAACAAGGCGTAAGCCTCTACTCATGTCCAAGAGAAGGGAGTGTTGACCAGGCAGTAGGAAAGCCTACCTAAAATCACTAAGTAACAGAAGCCACATCACTTGAGGACTTTCAACATCAGCAACAGCTAAAATGGGTAGCACATGTAATTTGAAGTGAAAATAATAACATAGTCAAGATACTGACATTCCACACTAGTTTGAATTAAAGGTTAGGAAGGAAACTCGCATTAATGCTAGAAAGAGCGATAATAGCTACTAAACTTGAGAAACCCTATTTTCCTGAAAAATTATTTGAAGAGAAAGATTTTATAATTTCAACCAACAGGTTAGTCAGTCAATGAATTTTTCCTTATTAGGAAATGGTCAATATTAACATTACCATTTCTTTTGGTTTGAATTTGACATTATGAAATTAATCTATATAGCTGAATCTATATGATACTATTTCAGTTTGAAATTGTGTTACATAAGATATCAAAATGGCACATCGCAGTTAGATATCTGTTAGAGCAATACTGTTAAAGTGCTCTAATGATGAATAAAGCAATTTAAAGACCAATTTGCAAAATGAATAATATGTGTGGCATTTTTCACTCAATAATAATGATCCTATTTTTGAATGTTTGTGTTTTTGCTACAAAAGCTGAAGAGAAAATCATATCAACATTGAAAAAGGAAAAATATAAAAAAAATTTACTGTATGACATAAAGACACCCACAATATCACGATGAGTTTATTTTGTAAAAATAAATATCTTTGCATATATATATATATATAATATTCTTTACGAAATAAGTGTATCATTATTTTACAGGTTTAAAGTTATTAAATTTTCTTTTCCCCTTCCATCGTATATATTGTATACCTTATTGAAAAAACAATTTTTCTAAGTTGTAAGCTTGTATGTTAATAATCATTTAGTATGAGACTCATGCTGATTATGGATTAGTAGAAATACAAGTAAAGCTAACTTAAATTTTAAATGCAGTTGGAATTTGGTTAATTACAAAGTAGTAGATACTTGGAACAGAATAATTAAAAAATAACATCCAACATCTAAAAAAAAAAATAGATAAAATTTTTGATTGTTGTGTGGTGTTTTTTGGGCAATTTCAGTTAGAAGATATCTTTTTTGTTTCTCCACATTTTTATTAATTATTAATAATGCAAAACTGAATCCAAATTTATATAAAGCTTAAATTTACTTTAATTATTTCAAACTATTGTTCTTAATTTGGTTGTTATAGATATTATTAAAGAGAATGTTTCAGCCAAGTACTTCTGGTCATCATCATCTGTTCATTGTTTTTGGTTGAGATGGAATATCTATTGATTATTGATATCTATTGATTATTGATATTTATTGATTATTGATATCTATTGATTATTGTGATATTTTGTCCATATATAATGCTGGTTATTGTTTGTTCCTGCTGAATAAGTGTTTGAGTATCTGATCCAGGGATTGAACTCATGACTGAATTTGAGTGTTAACACCATTCTTAGTTTGTGAAGTTTTTGCCTTATTACTGTTGTTTTGCCTACTTTTGTCTTGCATATATTGTTTGCTTAGTATTATTTTTGTCCTGTTTCTTTTCTTTCTTTTTTATTGTTTATTGGAAACTGTCAATTCTGTTTGTTGGCTATTTCTGCCAATTACTTTTAACCATGATCAATTACTTCACAATTGATCATGAGTTCATTCAGATATTTTTGCAGACGTGTATTATTCTCATCTGTGTATTATGCTGATCTCATGCATTTCTATGATTTGTCTATAAATTTTGGGGAGGCGGATGTTTTTGCAGTCATTCCTACTTGGATTGAAACCAATACCAATAGATCAAAACAATACACATCTAACCAACTCTTATATCCACTATACCTCCATACCAAAAGACATGAATTGCGTATTTTTTGAGCCTTTCCATTCAATGTCAGTTTTAAACATTTGGTATTCGTGGCAGGTTTATACTGTTTTTTAAATTGAAGTATATTGACAATTAAATGCATAAAAAATTTAACTAATTTAATATTTTATATAATTCTAAAGGTTTTATATTCTGTAGAAAATATCAATGTTAACACTTATTTGTTGCAACTACAATACAAATAGATTCAATGCAAAAACTGCACTTATTTTGCAATGTCCAACAAACAAAGACAAAGGAAACATCAAACTGTATTTATCAGATGCGTGGATAGCATAAAAGTTACCCAGAAAGAAAAATCAGCAAGCCAAGTTCAAATTCTGACTATGATTGTGATGTTCCCTTTCACACTAATACCCAAGAGAAAGACATGAATCCATCTCTTCCCCCCAGCCATGGCTTAAATAACAAGGCTAACTGATCTCTCTTCTCTAGAAAAATGAATAATCTGAATTCAAAGACTGGGCTTCATTAACTTATCTTACCCAAGATACACCAAGGCTACTATGAGTGCAATACATGTGATGCCCCTAGAACTCTAATGGATTTTTTACAGTAATGTTTACCCTGTACAAGTCCCAAGAGTCACTCGAGGTAGAGGGTTACAAAGAGGTATATTTTATGCAGATATATGGGGAAGATAACAGTTAACCATACACTTTAACAGGTTGATTGTAGTGATCAGGAGATCATGTTCTTTGGGGTTGATTCCACAGTATGTTTCATGGAAAGAAGTTGTTCAAATGGAAATCACATTACATGAAGGGAATGACTGTGGTTTGCTACAATGTGTGTGGTATGGTGGGTTTTAGCTGTGAAGGTTAGAACTGGTGGAACTAAAGAATGTAGTTTGAATAATTTTCATGGAAATAGGGGTAGAGTAGCAAGGGACTTGAAATGTTTCTTCTGTGAGGAAGGAGTTTTAGGGTGGGAAATAATTCATCACCCACAAGGCCGTCAAGACTGGAAAGTTAAAACTGGGCAGCACTTGCCCATATATGGGAGCAGTAATAAATTTTCAGCCTCTAATCTGGCTCTTGTAATCAGGAGAAATCAGGTAAATACTGGAGCAGTACAGGGAACTTTGACCATTTTCCATGAATCTTTAACAATGAATCATATGTACAAACTCTTCCAATAGGTGCTCAAGGCAAAGAGCCTCCAACATTGCAATAGAGGAAAATTCTGGGTTCATTCAGTGATTATAGAAAATCACTAGTTTTGTTTTCATGCCATTGAATGTGACCAGCCAGTTTTTCTCCCACTGAGTTGTTTGAACCAAGTCAGTGGATTACAGGATTTATGACATGACAGGCAGCAAACTGAAGACAACAGTCTTATTTTTAAAAACAATTTTCCACATTTTATCTGTGGATTCTTAGCAACAAAATCCTCATGTTTCTTTAAGATAATAATTCAGCCACCAATTCAAAAGATCCATGTTACAAAAGAATAGGAAATTCTCAGAAATAAAAATATTGAAAAACTAATGTTTAAAAAAAAAGTTGAATTTAATTTTATTAATGTAACCATGTCCTCATTTGTGTATGAAAACGCCTTTTAGAAAGACTTGTGGTATTTAAATAAATTAATTAAAGCAGATGAAAAAAAAATCTTGAAGAAGCATTAGATTAAGGAGAAATTGATGAGGGAAAGAACTAATTTAAAATCTTAAGAGAACAGAGGAAATAGCACCAATAAGAAATGAATGTTAGTTTAACTTAGCAGGAATGAGCAAATTTATTTAAAATAAAATTCATCTTTTGAATACTGCTGCCCTTGCTATTTACCTTGAGCTCCTTGATAAAATCCAAAGAAGAATCAGCAATATTATTGGTCCTGATCTGGCAGCTCAGCTTCAGTCATTTTCCCACTGCCATAAGGTTGCCACTCTGTGCCTTTTCTATAAATACTTTCATGGTAATTGTTCAGATGAGCTCTTCACTATGGTACCTGCAATTTTTTAATTTAAGGACAGTACTAGACTGGCATCAATAACTCATCAGTTTATGGTTGAGCTAGTGAAATGTAACTGTAAATTCTATCCTAATAGTTTCTTTTCTCACACTTCTCACTTGTGGAACTCCCTTCAAGCTCCATGCTTTCCAGCCAACTTTAATCTGCAAAAATTTAAATACAGACTCAATCACTATCTACTATCCTCTTGATTACTCTTTCTTTTTCCTGCTCATTAATAATGTTTATGTTCTTAATTCTTCCGAACACTGTAACCCCTTGTGTCTTTAATGGCTTTACTCGGATGATACTGATTAAAAATAAAAAAAACCCTATGCAGCTAAGGAAAGGATCATCGAATGATCCCTGCTAGGTTGACGTCTCTCTGAGTTAATATTAGTAATAGTTTCTTAAATAAAATGTAAGTTGGTAAGCTTTAATGAAGTTGTTTGCATTTCATACTATTTAACTAATTCTACACTGAATTATAAGAAGAGTAAAATTCTGTGCCATTTGTCAGTATAAGGGTCATCTTGGAAATTTGAGATTAATTGCAAAATTTAGACCTCTATCACTGTAACAATAAAGGCAAATTGTCTATTTAAGGAACACACATAAAGTAATAAAATTGAAAGTTAGCCAACTATTGTGAAGATCTATAAATCCCTCCTATAAACTCTGAATGAACAATTACACAAACACAGTTACAACACTGCAGTATAGAAAAAAAACGTACATGCCTCAACATACTTGTCTGTTATTGCCGGCTACCTGTTTTCTTATAATAAACAAAAAGTTGTTGAATGCTAAACAATATTGATTTTAAACATAAATCAAAGATATTCCATTTCAGTCAACAAAAAATTGGAGGTCAAAGAATCACACCACATTTCCATGGACACAACAAACTGATGATCTAACATTCTGGGACCTTCTGAGACCAGAAAAATCACTAGTATTGATAAATTGTCTGAGGTTCAATGGCTACGGTCCCACAAAAGGTGATATTAATATGATATTTTTTAGATGTCAAGTACTTCCATATCACTTTATTGCATCTTGTAACCTAGTATAAATTCTCACAAAATACTAATTTACTTTTAATTTACAAAATAGTAGTACTTCATTCAGTTATGTGCCATGCATGGTACACATTTAGGCGATCATGTATCTTTCGATACATGACTGATGAGGCAGATTTTTTCCGCAGTAGGTTGACATTTTTTTCTGTAGTAGACCAGTTGCCATCCAAGGCTATAGAACCCAGTCTGTCCTGCTGTTTACCCATAGCTGCGGTTAGGGAGAAGAGGATTTATATCTTTTCCAAGGGTATTAGCATGTAAGCGAATGTAATGGATTCGACTGGAATTTAAACTCAACTCTCCGATTCCTCAATCCAAGCTGCTATCCATTAATCCACCATACCTTCTAAATTTATCAATCAGATCCTTACATTTCTTTGAATGGTAACAGAGATATTGATTTGCATCTTTTATTTTAGATTTTTAAAGAAGATTTGGTTTGTATGAGATAACAGTATATAAACTTTTAAATATAAAAAACAATATTGAGGGAAAATGCATGACAAAGTGAAAAAATTTTCATGTGACGCATTTCATCTTTTAGGACTTTATCAGACCAAATTTGTTATGTTGCTGCAACTACACATGTGCACAAACATGAGGGTTGCTGGGAATTTTAAATTTAATTTTTTTTATCTCAACATAAAATTTCTTACTCTAAAACAATAAAAAAAACTTAGTTAATGCTAAATAAAAAAAAACAGACTAAAACTTGAAGGAGGAATTTACTTGGTTATCTATAATAATTGTCACATATCAAATAAATATACTGTTTAAAATAAAAACAGGGCATCTACTCAAATCTGAGTATCCATTAAAAATAATGTTTAAACAAATAAATTAATATATATATATATATATATATATATATATATATATATATATATATATATATATATATTGTTTGCCCCATCCACAGGGTTACTTTTTTTTCACAGAATAGACATATGGGGTAGGTGTTTTTTGTTTTGATTTGTCTTTTTTTATATTGATTGAATCATTGGCATGAAAAATAAGATATGAGAATACTGTATTCGATGGCATATAACACACATAGGTGTATAAGACACACCCCAAGACACACCCCAAGACACACCCCAATTTCGACAGGTTAAATTAAGAAAAGATTAGTAATTAGTAAAATTAGTAAAATTATTAGTAAATGGTTTTATATATACACCCTGTCTGAAGTTATTAAGCAAATCATATAAACTTCAATAATTCCAATTTGGTTGAAAAAATTGTCAAATTTTAAACAATCAATTTAGATGTCAAAACAGAGCCTGAGTTAAAATTTTAGGTAGTATTAATATACTTTATTCATATTATTGAAGTTATTTAATGTATTCTAAAATACTGGCATCTGAAGTTATTAGGAAAAACCAAATAATCACATTTTACTTCAATAAAAAGTTAATAAAGTCATAAAAAATTGATCAACACCTATAATCAAACAAATAACAAACACATATGATAAGTTTTTGAATCCTTTACATTTCAATATAGTGACCCTTCTACTCAATAATAGCTATTAATCTTATTAATTTTTTTACTTCAACAGGTTCAATTTCCAACATGGTAGTTTTAATTACTTCCCTTAGGTCTGCTTTGCTGTTATATTGTTTGCCACCTTCATATAATTTCATCTTCACAATTGATCTTAGATTTTCCAATGGATTCAGATTAGGACTTGATGGTGGCCATTCCATTATCTTCTCTCATTATCTGAGACACATGAGAACGAACATTGTTGTGCATAAATACACACTTCACTTTGAAAATCAAAGACTGTAACTTGTATCATGCAAAGAAAGTCTTGTTCATAAAATTGTAATAGTTAGCAGTGTCCATTTTAACTCCTTCATTGACTTTGAATGGTACAATAATGGTTTGGCCAACAATTCCAGCCTATATAACACTACCACCTCCTTGTTTCATTCTTTTAGTCACAGGCACATCTGAATTGGATAAAATCCATCCTTTGGTCCATCCATCTGGTCTATCAAATATCACTCAAGATTTATCCATGAAAATTTCTTTAGAAAAGTCAATTTTCATCTATTTCTTGGCCCAATTTTGATGTATAAAAATATTTGCCTGAGTGAAAAGAGTTTTTCTAAGAGATTTTTTTCCATATCTCAATTCACAAAGTATTCTACACCCTATTTTGTCCTTCTTGACTCCCTCAATTCCAGCCTTTTCAAAGATCTGAGCACTGGTCAAAAGTGATTGTTTTACTATAACTTGCTTTAGTTTATGTTCATCTTGAGGAAGCAACTTCTTAAAGCCTTTTCCTTAGCTTCGAGTTCTCAACTTATATTTTCAACATCCTTCTTTATCATTTGAAGATCTCTGCAAAACTCCTTTGATATCTCCAATGCTTTTTCTTTTATGGAAGAGTGAAGAGTGATTGGACTATAAAGGCCAGAGTAGTCACAGTGTGTTAGGACACCTTATACTATGAGAATAGTTGTAGCTGACTAGATGATTCACAAGTCAATATCCAATCAGTATCAACCAGATCACTGTAGAGAAGGGGTAGATGTTGAAAGACCTGAAACCCCTAATGATTCTCAGCTAAAAACATCACAGGTAATGTGTGCCAAGGCATCAAACAGATGTATTTCATAAAAAATAGAAACTTATACAATTTCTCCCCCTGCATTGTGTTTTCATTTTGACACAGTTTTATTAAAAATGACAATGGCAGAGATATACACTCTTTGAGTGCTTTCTCATTATCAACTTCTGCTATCAGTTGCCAGGCATATTGATGTCCTGTACAAATATTTTTTTATAGATTTTCTTTATTTTAGAAGGCAATATTACCAAATGATCAGTTTCATGGATAAATATTTAATACCACAATATATATATATTTATATATATATATATTAGGTTGGTGCAAAAATAATGTTTTTTCACATATGTTACTATGTGAGAAAACGACATTATTTTTGCACCAACCTAATATATATATATATATATATATATATATATATATATATATATATATATATATAGTGCCATCCACAGACAGACTGTTTCACTATATCACAGCTCATTAGTATGGCTAGACATGTGATTGCTTCAAGCCAGGATTGAAACCCAACCAAGTTGACATTAGTCAAAAACTCTCACCCCTAGGCCATTCGCACATGCTAGGAAGAAAGGGAATTTTTAACATATTATATACAAGATGTATGCATTACCGTCTACCAGAGGGCTCAATTCATAGTGAAGAGCTTAGCATTAATCAGCAGCAGCCAATAAATTCCCCTTCTTCCAAGAGTGCTCAACCCACAAAAGGGAACATATATAGTCATCCACAGACAGACTGTTTCATCATATCACAGCTCATCAGTGTGGCTAGACATGTAATTGTTTCAATCCAGGATCAAACCCCAACCAATCTGACATCACTCAGAGACTAGACATGTTTCATAGAATCATTTAGACAAGTTTTGTCTACTTATTTTCATTTGGATCCTTTCATATTCACAGACAAGCTTTTTAGTGTCATTATTAAAGGAAGAGAGAAATTTACTCTGTTGATACATTCCAAGCACTTTCTAAAGAGCACACTATCATCATCAGGGTGTTGTTTATTTTGAGACAAATATTGTAGATAAAATTGATGTGTTCATCTGAAAGTTAAAATAGATAGTTTAAAATATTAAGGTTTGTATTAACAGTTTTAATCTCTTAGAAAAATCTCAACAATACCATAACATAATTACCTCCACTGAATCATTATTCAAGCCATCATAGTACCCAACTCAACATTCTTCTCTTCACAAGTATAAAAATTTTAACTCTCAGATGAAAAATAAGTAGACAAAACTTGTCTAAATTATTCAATGAAACATGTCTCAATGAAACATGTCTCAATGAAAACATGCTGCCAAAATATACGCAATATACTCACACACACACATATATATATATATATATATACTTGTTGACAACACAAATATAATAGCATCATCTACATGCAATAAAAGGCTAAAAATAATGGAAGCCTTATTAATAAAAACAAAAAAAACAACACTTAATAATATCAACTATGAACAGGGACATAATATCTTGACTGTGTTTTAAAAAATGAAAACATACAAATACATACATGCAAGAAACTATTTCTTATTTAACATTTAAGATATTTCATCCTTGAAAATGGCTAAATGTATAGCCGAAAGCGCTCGGGAAAAAAAAGAACTTTCAGAGAGTTTTTATATAATTTTTCATCTGAAAAGAAAAAAAAAATTAGATCGCATGAGAAATTGTATAAAAAATCAAATCAAAGCACCTTGTCTGTTGTATTCAATGAAATGTGCATGAAAGAAGGATTGCTGCCTAAATACACAAAAATATATATATATATATATATATATATATATATATATATATATGGAAATCTTTCTTCACACTCTGCTATTTATGTTTAGTTGCAAAGGCTCTCTAAAGAAATGTCTGAAGAAGATTTCTTTCAAAAGTTTTTCAGAGACTGAAATTCTCAAACTTGGAACAAGTTAACTCTAAGAAGTGAAAAGAAAAAGAATAAAAAACAAATTTCAAAGAAGATATTGTCTGAACTCAACAACCAATTATAATTATGGTAGATAAACAGAGTTTAATGTTTTATATATATATATATGTGTGTGTGTGTGTGCATGCACATGCATGTGTGTGTGCATGTATGTATGAGTGTGAGTATTTGTGTGTTTCTTGAAAACAGAAATTATTTTTGCTTATCTAAAAACAAATTGCAATATTGAAATGAAAACATTTTATTTATTTTCTGACATTAGATATTATTTTTAACATTATTGAAAAAATATAAATTTCAATATAACAATTATTATTATTATTATTATTATTGAGTAATTCCGAAATGATAAATTTTAAAACATGAAGGTTAATTAATTACGACTTTGTATGCTTGACTTGTCAGTTTTATTAATTGTAATATTGTATGCCTAACTGTGGCTGTGTGTTTGTAGTTTAGTGTTTATCAGATGGAAAAGTGGGATTGGGGTGTCAAGTTCAAATTCCAGCTGAAGCCATTGCATTTGCTTTTGCACAAATACACTTGGAAGGGTATGAATACATCTTTACTCTATAGTTAGAGCTGGGGGTGAGATAGCAGAACAGATTGGGCACATTAGCTTTGTTTGGCAACCAATCTAAGAGAAGGACAACTCAGAATTCAAATCCAGTTGGGTTTGGGACTAGCAACTCATAAAAAACTACTTTCATTTATTTTTTTACTAATGGTTCACCTAATACAAGGCCCAAGAGCCACTCACCATAGAGGTTTACTGAATGATGTTGCTGTATGAACATGAGAAGAGATGCAGTTTATGAGGACATTTAGGAAAGATAATGGTTTACCATAGACTTGAAGTGGTTAAGATTGTAGAGATTGGTGAAGCATCCCCTTGGGATTCTGTTGCACAAACTAGCAGCTCTTAGGAAGAAACTCTCCAAATGGAACTTTTGCCTCACTACCAGAATATGAAAGAAATCTTAATAATTCATCGCAGTGTATGAGGCATGGTGGGTCTTAGCTGTGAAGGTCTGAACTTGTGGAATTAATGAATGTTGCTCATCAGAACATTTGCCATGGAAATAGTGATAAACTCATGAGAAGCTTGTGACATTGCATCTGTAGAAGATGGGTTGTAGGGTGGAAAATAAATTATCACCAACAAGACCTCCATAAATGCTTTTGAACTCTATCAAGGCTGGAAAGTGAAAACTGGAAAGCTCCAACCCAGATATGACATCAGTTCTCTATTTTTTGTCTGATCTAATTCTTGTACAGAAATGGTATAGCAGATAGAGTCAAGTAGTTTCTGAAATGATACAAGGAACCAACCATTTTTCCATTTTTTTCCATTTTTCCAGCATCTTTAACAATGGATCATATAAATGTGTTCCACTTGAGGTTTGGAGTGAACTTAAGTCCCAGTTGTTGTTCAAAGCAAGAAGCATCCTTGAAAGTGCAATGATTCATCATGACTAGTGAAAATTCAGGATCAGCTCAGTGATGGTGAAACATTACTAATTTGTTTTTGGAGGTACTGAATGTTGCAAACCAGTTTTTCCTATTGTGCTGTTAGAGCTAGATCAGAAGATAGATCAGCTACCAGGTTTCTTTTTTTTTACTTAATCACTTCACTCCAAACAAGGCAATAAAGCCACTAATAAGCAAAGGGGTTACTGAGTGTGAAAGAATATGGGAAAAAGAAAATATTATTAAGGAGAGAGAACAATAAAAAAAACAGGAATTAAGAAGCCAGAAGATAATTATTGATATTGCAGCATTTCAATTTTTGAAGATCAAAATTGATTGAAAAGCAAGAAGCCAGAAGAGTTTCAGAAGTGAGAAGTGTGAGAGTTAGCAAAGAACTTACAGTTACGTCTCGCTGCCAATTCAACTATAAATTAATGAAATCTTGTTGCCAATCCAGTACTGTGCTTAAATTCAAAAAGTCTCGGTACCAAAGAGGAAAGCTCATCAGGACAATTGCCATGAAACTATTTATAGAAAAGGCACAGGGAAGCTACAAAATTAAAAATCAACAAAAAGAAAATAGAAAAAAAAAAGTGACTGAACATTGCAGATCCTGCTTTGGATTTTATCAAGAATTTCTAAATACCTAACATAAACACCAGACTAGATGTGGCAGCAATATTCAATGCATGGATGAATGGTAGACTTATAAATGTGTAAGATAGATTCTGACATGAAAAATTTTCTAGCATGACACAGTGAACCAACATTCATAGCAACAGACCTAGCAATTGATTCGATATAATCTTTCCTCTTCATATCAGTGGAAAATGTTAGCCTAAGAAGGCATAAAGAGTTACTATCCTTGAGGTTAGCATTAGCCATATGTTGATGGAAATGCAAAAAAAAGGACTCTAAGAGAGCAATTTCATTTTGAAGGCATAAAAGTTAACAAACGTAGGTCATTTTTTTTAGATCAGCTACCAATTTGACTTTATCAAACCAACCAGACTTACCATTAATACAGAAGCAACGCATGCTTAGAATATTGCTGCCACACGTGGTCTGGTGCCCCTGAGGTCTTTGATAAAATTCAAAGAATCAGCAATATTTATTGGTCCTGATCTGGCAGCTCAGCTTCAGTTCTTTCCTGCTGCCATAAAGGTTGCCTCTCTGTGCCTTTTCTATAAATATTTTCATGGTAATTGTTCAGATGAGCTCTTCGCTGTGGTACAATAACTTTTTGAATGTAAGAACAGTATTTGACTGACATGGAGATCTCATCAATTTACAGTTGACCTTGCTAGATGTAACCATAAATTCTATGTTTCTTTTCTCACACTTCTCACTTGTGCTTTCCAGCCAACTTTAATCTGCAAAAATTTAAATGCAATGTCAATCACTATCTACTGTCCTCCTGATTACACTTTTCTCTTCCTGCTCATTATTAATGTTTCTGTTTCTAATTCCTCCACACCCTGTAACCCTTTATGCCTTTGTGGCTTTACTGCCTTGCATGGGGGTGATACCAATTAAAATAAAATAGTCATGCCATCTGTATAGATGCCAAGTTGAGGACATGAATCACAGCAGCAATGCTTAGCATGGGAAAGCTGTGGGTCTACAGGATTAATTATTAATTACTATGTCCAGCTGTGTGTTGAATAGCAGTGGAGAGTGGGCTTTAGCCTTGGTTGTCAACCAGTCTAGAAGGACAACTTAGAATACAAAACTATAGAGAAGACAACAAAAAAATAACACTCTGTTATTTTTTCCTTAACAACAATCATGACTGTGTGTATTTTCAGATATTAAAGCAAAGAAAGCTGTGGAGAGCCATTATTGTTTATATCCTGAGGGACATTTACAACAGAAGAGTGACTCTATATACTTAAGTTGTTATAAATTTTTTCTTCTTTTATGTTTTATTTTTTATTTTTTATTTTCTCAAATAATTATCACAATTTTTGAATTCAGATGTTATTGAAAAGAAGTTCATGTTTGTATAACTTTTGGTATTTAGCTAAGAAACATATCTTTCAAGCATATTGATAAGAATTAGTGGCTTGAATTTCTTAATAAATTAGTGCGTGTTCCTTGTTTAAACTTATCCAACTATTTAACATTCATTAAAGTTTAGCATAAAACAGTCCTTGTCTAATATTTAATTTGAGATAAATACATGCATGTATATGTATGTATTTATATTTGTAAATATATATGTGCGCGCGCGCACACACACACACAATCAGAATGTGGAAACCAAAAATTTAAGAAATTTAAACAGCACATAAAAACAAATGTCGAATTGACTTTAAACTTTTGGCCATGTCTTGGCAAAACTGCTGGCATCTCAAGAATAAAAGAATAAAAATAGATTTCAAACAAGATTTTGTGTGGACAATTGACCAATTATTTTTGCAATACATCTGCTGAAATTCTATAGTAACATGATTGAAGGAAACTGTAGATGTTAGAGTAAATATTTGTTCATGTTCAAATTCCATTAATTTAAGGGCAGCACAACACATGCACCCCTATGTAGAGAGGGAGAACATCTATAGTAAGTCAGAGGGAGTATAATTGGTGGCATTTCTAGCATTCAGATTAATGTACACATCGAAGTAGAAGCAAAACTCAAAGTAAATGTGAAGAGAATTCTTTTTTATTTTTATGCTTTAAATGTTGTCATGACACTTTATTAAATAAAATTTAAATACTACTAAGTCAAAATTTTCCTAAAGAGTATTAGCAGTACTATTAGTAATGACAAGGTAGGGGCACCTCAAGGTGGTGTAATGGTTAGCAATCTTGTCTTGCTAGAACAATTACAACTGAGTAATGAGTTTGATTCTCACTGGGTGCCCCCTACTTTCGGCCTTGTGCCACATCTAAGCTATGCTTGGAAAATCTATAGTAATGACAAGGTAGTTCACAAATAATTTTAATATTACTAAAATATATCCAACTACATTTCTACATTATAGTGTATAAAAGTGGGGTGGGGGCAGCCTAGAGGTCAGATAAAAATCTGGGTAGGCCATGGCTCTTCTTGCTTCTCTACAGAATTGCTAATGAAAGCAATTATTATAATGTCAGAGCTGTAATAAAACCAATGATAGGATTTAGTTTAGGAACTGTTTCTCTCTTCTTTTACATTCCAAAAGTATTGTCTATGAAATCAGGAATGAGTTCTCTCTTTTTTTATACCCACTAAATCTTTTGTCAATGGATCAAGGGAAATTAAGAATCAGTTCTGTGAACTTTGTATAATTTTAGCAGCATCTTGAAAACTATCACACTGTATAAAAACTTTTTGTCAGAGTGAGGGAGAAAAAATATGTTGAATGACTATTCTTGCTTTAATCAAAGAAAGTGTTCTAGAGAGAAATGCTGCTAAGAATGTCTGAGATAGTTTTGATTCTTACATCTTAGCATCTTCACTAACAAAATCAGGATGCATTTGCTAAAAAGATGAGAATAAAAAAAATTCAATAAGACAAATGATGAACTGAGAGGAGCAGCTTCTATTTATTAGGGAAAAAGATTTTTCACTGAAATTATTAAGTTGGTGCAAAAATAATGACGTAATAATGTCGTTTTTGACGTATTTTTTAATGTCAAAAAACATTATTACGTCATTATTTTTGCACCAACCTAACATTTAAAAATGGATAACTAATAAATAATGCATGAGCAAGTTTCAAAATGGATTTTATTTTCATCAGATAAGTAATAAAGAAAACATTATTTGTTCAATATCATCCTCCATCTGTATGTAGCAAGAAAATTACTGTTAAAATTATTATGATGCCTCAAATGTGTTGAACTAATTCTTTGTGAATTTAGTTATTACTACAGAATTTTAGTCAATCCATTCTAACTTTTTCAGCTGTAGAATTTGTAAGCAAAACGATTGGTCTTTTTCCTATAGAAATAGATGACAAAAACTGGTGGTTAATATACTAATTGGCTAAGATCATTCTCATCTGTTTCTGAAGATATGATTATATAAAGCTTTAAAGAAGGGTGTAAAATGGATTAAGCAAAATAATGATTCTTTTCAAAATTATAAAATCAATCTGATGTATGAATTTATGGAATGAGGAGTTATCATTATTTAGATGAGGCTGAAATGTGATAACAACAACAAAGATCAGGATAATAGTCTGCATGTAAGTAATGTAAATAAATACTAATTTGATGTTTATATTAACTCATAACAACAATGTGTTCACAATTTCAGATTTCAAACAATTCTTGATAATTGTTTATTTAATATAAAATTATTAATTTAATATTATAAAATAATACATTTACTTAAAATGAGTATAAGTTGTTATCATCCTTTCTTTAATGGAGTATAAATTGTCATCATTAGTTTAAGTTTCTCTATGAAACTTATTAAAATATTTTTAAATAAAATGTATTCCTCTTGTAATGTTAATATAAGTAAAGAAACTCACAACTGTTGGTCATCAAACTGTTGTGACTAAGTCAGTGGTTGTGTGTTGAACAAAAACTAAGTGTTGAGAAAATAGACAAACATGAGACAAAAAAAGATAGAAATATTTATTCTGTCAAGAACATTTCAAGGAATGTTCTTAAGAGTCTATAAATAACAAAGGAAAAGTTGAATCTATTCTGCTGGTGAATCTGCAAGTACATGAAGTGTACTGCCTATGCCAGTTGTTCCTAAAAGGTGTGGCACACGTCATAAGTGCAGCGAAAAAGGATAGCAGGTGAGGAAAAATGATTGAAAGAAAATCAAAGATTTTGAAACAGTTTCAAAAAATTCATATGCCAAAAATAAATATAATTTCAAAATTTTAAATATTATTATGGTTTACTTGTAATTACATGCATGAGCCCAAGGATAAATAGTTATAAATAATTATCAATTGATTTTATCATTGATATTTTTGCATTATATCAATTTTAAGAATATAGTAACTAGGGTCTGTAAATTGGAGGAGAGAGTTATCAACGATAATGTTCTGATTTTAAATTCACAGTTATCTCAATTTAACCCTCTCTCTGGACCTTCTGTGCTGTAAAGTTGCTTGCACCTTTTCTCCATGACTTCCCTTCGGTGTGGTGTGAGTAAATTTTAATTCTGAAAATGCAGCCCAGAGAAAAAACATTTGCGAATGATTAGCCTACACTATGTTGCATCTATTGCATGGAGTGCTAGTTAATGTGTTCTTTTACGGTGTCAGCATGAAGTGAAAGGAAACTAGCCTCTCAGGTCCATGGCATGCAAACTCCCCAACTTTTCTTTTTATCCAAAAGCTGAGATAGTGTTATTTCACTGATAGGATTTTTCTATCTAAAATGGTGTACAGTGAATATACAAAATAAATTATTACACTCTGTGTATCCATGTAGGAAGTTCTTTTGTACTTTGACAACACATGTAAAACTGTATGAACACATATTTACATGTATTGTCATCATTTACTTATCTTTGAATAGCAAAAATATAATTCAATTTATCAGGTCTTGGATATTATTTATAATAAGAATGGATAATTTTCATTCTGCAACATTCAAACTAATATCAACCATCTCACATGTTTGTGTCTCAATTTTCAGTAAATAAAATCCAAGAGACTCCTTAGCTTGACTTTCCTTTATCAAAAGAACAACAAATGTTATTATATTGTTAACATTTGTAAGGAAGGGTTTTTGTCACAGTGATGACCTTCTTGTATTTCAAGCCAGGAGGTGGGTCGATGAGAAATGAAATCAGGACAATTCACTAAAAATACTGATTGTTAGATTGTCAGTGTTCAAGTGTTCTTTTTTTCCTCTAACTTTTTTTATTTCATTATAAACAGGTCACTGAAGAGATAGACAAATGAAAAACATATGATATTATTATAACTATCATTTTTCATAGACATTTGGATCACCTTCATTAACAATTGTTTCCTGATCAATTGTGTTGCTTTTTGTCAATATCTTTTGTTATTCTTGTCATTGTATCTGGCTCATATTTGATCAAATATACTCCATTTACCACATTCACAAGAAGCCACTGACAACAAAACAAAAGAATGAGCTTTTGAATTTGTGCCAACATAAACTTTGCCTTTGAATTCTTAGCTTACTATTTTTTCCTCATTTCGTTTTAGTTTATGGACCAAATAAAAATGTGCAATAAAGATTTATTTCTGTTATATCACAGGTTGGTTGGATGAACAAAAATGATAGAAAATAAAACACACAATAAAACAACTTTTATTCATTTACTGCCTGAAAATAGCAAAGATAAGTTTGGATTTAAACCATGAATTTCACGTGTGTGTCAGCTTGTCAACATGTTCAATTCAGAGGTGCTGTACAGCCACTGTTGGACAAGGGAGGTAACTCAATTATATATTAACTTTTATTGTCTTTTATAGGAGGAGAAATTAGCTTCCCTTAACTGTTTCAAAAATCTCAATTAAACTTTACAAAATATAAAAACAATTCAATAAATTCTGTAAAAAATATTTTTGATTTCTTTACCAGAAACATTTTTAGTATTATTTATTTTCAACTATTACGTCTTTTATACACTTAATTGTAATAATCTTACCTTATGGGCACACACTGCTTCCTGTACGATCACCAAAGTTAAGCAAAGTTGAGCCTCGTCAGTACCTAGATGTGTAACCACTTGGGAATACCAGATGTTCTAAGTTTAGATGTGCAGTTGGTGTCATGGATAGCAGCTTGGAATTGTTAATCAAAGATCAGAGTTCTAATTCCACTTGAGTTCATTATGTTCACTTACACAAAAATACCTTTGGGAAAGGCATGAATCGACCTCTTCTCCCCCAGCTATGGTTTAATTAGTAAGACTTGTGCCACTAAACAATTATTATCTCAAAAAAAATCTTACAATCTAAAAATATTATATAGCTTTAAATAACTTGCCAAAGATTGATAAGTTGTAGAAACAACTCAATCAATTGTAATAATCTTAAATTAGATGAAATATTTTTATTATTATTAATTTTTAACTAGTTTTACTTTTAACATCTGTCTATATTTCTGAGATGCAGTATTGTAACTATTTACACTATTTATATTATTCAGGCAGTTGTTTTCATATTAAATTTCAGCCATTGTACGCTCCAGCCTTCTTCAAGTGATATATGTTGAAATTATGAACTGAACCCTTTATTTTGTCCACTGGAGTAGATTGTTCTAGTTCCACATGCCATGCCTTTTCTGGATATCTCAGTTTCAGGATACATGACCCAGTGGATAAAAGCATTGGTTGAAGTAATCCAGTGAGTCATGGGTTCAATACCTGGCCATAGCACAGGTGAACAAAAAGTTGGAGTGTTGAGTTACTAAAGGGAAATAACTGAAACTGAGACATCCTGAAAAGGCATGGAATGTGGAACTAGAACAATCTACCCTGGTGGATGGAATAAAGGGTTTACTTCAGAAGAAGGCCGGAGCATACAATGGCCGAAATGTTGTGAATATGACAATATAGATGAGGACAACAGTCCAAACAATGTAAATAGTTTTACTTTTCATGTTATTTTTATGTTTTTTTATAACAAAAGTATATTTTGATTTATATCCTGAAACTGTTAAGATAGAAAGGAAAATAAAAATATGCTTCTAATCAGATTTGACATTGCATTCTCTATTTATGAGAGCCTATCTATCTGACATTGCATTCTCTATTTATAAGAGCCTGTCTATCTGTCATTGCATTCTCTATTTTTGAAAGCTTGTCTATCTGAAAATGTATTATTTCTGCCTGTGGGGTAGAGTGCAAACTCACATGTTCTTTTCATTATTTTTTTTTTAAGAATTTCACTCATGTGTTTTACAAACTGATATTTCATCACAAGTGGACAGTCTGCTAGGAGGTGGGTGCTTTTATAAAGATGCAATGTATAAACAGGTTGCCAACCAAGGTTAGAGAGCTTTTATCTGCTCATTACTTGAGCACAAATATCAACAGCTTTTGAAGAGTTTTGTTTACCGAGTTTGGAATTAACCTGTGATATGATTTAAGGCACTTCCCATTGCAGTTAACTCCCCTGATAAATTAACCATAGTGAGATTTGAACCCAGGTCTCATGGTTGGAATTTCTATATGAGACAACATCTAATACATTAGCTTACAAAAGCTTGTTCCAGGGGAACAATCTCCCAAGCTTTACAAATGCAACAAAAAGAAAAACAAGCCAAAACTTAATAATAATAAAAATATTTTCAATGAAAGAAAATTTTAATAGGTTTAGAAATGAGAAATTTGCAATCCTAAATATCATTTTTGAAGAGTTAATTAGATATCACTTTAAATAAAATTATTTTAAATAAAAGAAAAATTTGATTCCTGTTTTTGTTTCAAGATTAAATAATTTTTGTAAACAATTCCATGGACTATATTAACCAACCTACATTTTAAAAATCCATGGAAACTTGTGTTATAATAATTTTAGTGACATTATATATACCATTATCTTTACAATGAAAATAAAATATTAATTTTTTATTTTCCAAATTTCTGAAAGAATAAGTTAAGCTTTAATAATAGAGATGTTTGAGGTTTTATTTTGTTTTTACAGCTATTTAAATAAATATTTACACTGCTTATCATTATAGAAGGCAAAATAAAAGAAAATGAAAGTTGGAACACTGTATTGTACCAGTCTTTTTTGTACTAATAATTTATTCTGGTGCACTTTCCATTATGGTACCTAGGCGTTATGAATTTAAGTGTAGTACTATTTGTTGGAATTTTTGGGTACCCTGTAAATACTAGTGAGCTAGCCAAAATGAGCTGACTCATTTTATATTTCACCAATAGAAGGGTTAACCAATCAGAAAGCTCAAAATATTCAATCTGACGTGTATAAAGGCAGCCATTTTGTTTTTTCTCCCAAAATATCTTCACTGCCAACCTCTGATATCAAAGACTTAAAGAATTACTTAACAGCTGCTACTTTCTCCGAATCTTCACTGCCAACCTCTGATATAGAACATATTATGGACTTCACTGGATTCTATATTCAGAGACTACGGCAAACATGGTTAACACTATTGACTCAGAAAGAGAAATTGGAAAGCTGTGTTTAAATTTAAGTTAGGTTTGTTACATTCACTTATACACAAATACCCTTGGGAAAGGTATGAATCCATCGCTTCTCCCTCCAGCTGTGAGTTCAATAACAAGACAGACTGAGTCCTATAGCCTTGGTTGACAACCAGTCTACAGAAGAAGGAAACTGCAGGAAAATCTTCTGTCTAGTCAGTCATGACTCAAAAGAAACATGATTACCTAAGTGTGTATCATGTATGAAACTTAACTTACTAACTGACTAGAATGGCAGTAAGGCCTTGTTGGGGATGTGCAGAATAAACTAAGGAATTTGGTGTAGGATTGAGTTGAATCAGAAGGAAATTTATGTTAGGTTGCGTGAACTTTTCTGCATCCACAAACAAATAAACAATTTCAATATAAACAAGACAAAACATACATGCAATTCAACACCAATAAAAGCATTTATATACAAATAGGATAATATTTTAAGATTGTTAATGTGTTGGTGTGCTCGTGATATTTGTAGTTTTTGTATGTCCATTTTTATGTCTACTGTATCAACGTTACAGTCTTTTTAAGAAATTGTAATTAATATTTGGAATGTAGGTATTGTGTTTTAGAAATAGAGTCATTATGAAGTAGTCTACCTTTGACTGCAAAATGTCGAGTTCGTTCGATGATGTCATTTACTTAGAATAGTAGTGAGTGTCAATTCACTTTAGATAAGTAAAGTTGTTTTGATAGAAGTTTTGTGTGTTCACAGAGTGTTCTTCGATTTGAGCTTGCAAGTGAATCAGTGATGATTTAGTTTGCGCGTTAGTTTGCGTGTTAGTGTGTGCGGCAAGATTGCAGTTGCAAGCAACGTGGATTATATTAGCATATCTCTGTGCTCATTCAACTGACTGACTTGGTCAGTTGATATTTTTCCTTTTATAGATTTTTAGACGCCCAAGTTGGCTCAGATAAATTTTGGCGCAATTTCATTTCCGCACGTGAATCTTTCGAATTTTGTGTTGTGAGCCAATGAGAATCACTGATTCGTATAGTAATGTTCCTATTGGTTAAGGTTTATGTACATAGGCATATAGAATTGAATGTTCTTGTTGCTAAGGGTGCTAAGGTAAATGGACGAGTCTACAGTCTCATTATTTTACAGTTGATTTGGCCACATGTAACTGTAAGTTCTATGCTAACAGTTTCTTCTCTTGCATGTCTCATCTGTGGAACTCTTTTCCGTCTTCTCACTTTCCAAGTCAAATTTGATCTTCAAATATTTAAATGCAATATGAATTGTTATCTTGCCTTCTTAATTCCTCTTTTTTTCTCTCTCCTTAATAATGATTTTTTCTCATATTCTCACACTCAGTAACCTCTTGTGTCTTAGTGGATTTATTGTCTTGCTTGGGATGAAATGATTAAAATAAATCATTATCTTCTGTCTTCTCAATTCTGCTTTTATTTTCCTCTGTCCTTAATTCTGTTTTTTTTTTTTCTCATATTCTCTCATAATCAGTAACCCCTTGTGTCTTAGTGGCTTTATTGCCATGCTTGGGGTGAAATGCTTAAAAAAATATCTTTTAAGAATATCAGAATTCAATTTCATAGCTTTTAACATAGGCTTGAACATCACCTACAAAAATACACAATTATTCAGCCACTAAGTCAGCTATAAATTTTGCTTTTATTTTATTATCAAATACATTTTTATATAATTTGCTTAAGTAAATTTGCATCAGAAAATCTAAAAGACAATTGATCATTTCCAGATAAACTGATTGACTGAACATAAATCAAAAAAACCAAAGTAATTGTTCTTGCTTTAAGAAGTAACGAATAATATATAAGATTGAATTGGTAGAACTATAAAAATCTATTTATATGCTTAAGTATTTTATGAGCAGATAAATAAGGTTTCCTAATTAACTTACAATTGACTGACATCAAAATATGTGGTTTTATATTAGATTTCAAATGTAATTAACAGAAACAAGTTTTGCACAGGAAAGATTGTAAAAAAAGAATTCAACAATTTGCAACTATTTTTGCTTTTAATCAATAGCAAACTTCTCAAGATCTCCTTTAAGTTTTCTAGAGCTCCTCTGAAGTTTTTTGAACTGTTATTAATAAGTGTTTGTTTTATGGTACTTAATTCTTTAAAAAAGTTATTTTAGATGAGCAAATTAATTTAGTCCTTTGGATTAAATTGTTTATTTTAAATATGACTATCTTGTAGGCAAGATTTCATTGGCTATAGATTCTCTAGAATGCCTACTATGCAGATGCTGTATTGGTTCTTGAAAATGATTGAGGTGGTCAAAAGTATTTGAAGAAAACAACAGAATAAACATGAACTTTGGATGGTTTATCCACAATTTCAATCTCAATATACACCTTATTTGAAAAAAGGAAAAATACAATAAAAAATTAAACAGACAGACATTGTTGTATGTATGTATATATATATGACACTATTTAGCTATGGTAATTGGCTAACTAATTAACCATAGAAATTAAAAACAGGAAAGACTTAAGGTGAGAAAGAGCTATATCGAAAAATAGACTGAGCGACATTAAAAAGAAGATTTTATTTTATTTACAAAGAAAGATACTTTTCGCACAAGACAGAAAATCTGTAAGAAAAAGCAAGATATGAGATTCTGTCAAAACTGATTAATGTCATGATAATGGAGTGACGTGTCAAGAGAAACAGAATTCAGAAAGCCAACCGACACATGGCGGCCATAAAAAAATTTCAGTTTGAGACCACTGCGATAGAGGCAGAGAGAATCGATATTAGTTATCTTTCAGAGATATCATTTAATTTCAATTCCTGAGTCCAACAAGAGTAACCATCTGGTGTGTGTTAGAATTCTGGCATGAGGAAGAAAATCATAAAGGAAATTATTATTATTGCTTATTCAAACTGTTGATGTCAGACACAGCGTCATCGAAAATGGGCATCTTGTGATAAGAGGATTTTAAGGCATGAGAAAAATAAAGAATTTGATTCTCAGGTAAAATACAGACCTCCCAGCTAAAAGTTGACTTAGCAGAAGAAACCAGGTGTCGGGTTTTGACAGTGATTGATGAGTCAGTAGAGAGACCCAGCTAAGTGAATTTTGGGTGTCCCCAAAAGAAAGATGTGAATTATTTGGCAATCAGGGGTTTGTAAAAAAAAAATGTTTTTTGGCCAAAAGAAAAAAAGAGAAAAAAAGGATTTTGTAAACAAAATTTTGGATAATAATTTTAAGAGGGCCAGTCTAGCCACACCTACACTGCTGAGAGATCATTGGTCAAGTGGTAGCATGGGTGATAGGCAGAGGTGAATGTATGAGAAAGACGGAGAAGTTGTTAACACCCACTGAGGGGATTGGCATGAGATACCAATGTGAGAGAGGAATAGTCTCTCCTCCAACCTTCCCTCACAGACGAGGGAGAAACCCCTGAAATGGAAAGTGATTAATCTTCCAAAAATAGGAAGTAATTAATTTTCCTGGCCTAAGAACAAAGAGAATTCTTGCTGGGAATTAAGAATTATCAGGACCCAAGCCACATCAGGCCCCACACCAGGTTTTGGTCGGTATCCATATAAACGAACATCTCGAGGCAGCTAATCAGTGAGAGTTACGCAGGAGATTTGGAGTTGATTCGCAGTTGCAGTTGGAGACCGTTGCCTCGCAGAAGCTGACTGAGAGATTTCCACGTCCTTTTCGAGTTCGACTTCCTACCAGAAGCATGTTATATTGACGAACGACTTAAGATACCAAAACTCACTTAAGAAACGCAAATGTGTCACAAATCCATAGAAATGGGCTGGGAGAGAAACACACTCCTGTATATAACAGACGGATAAAGATAATTTGTTATTTCTCAACATATTTGAACCTCTTGAGTTTTGTTTTATTGCTTCTTTTACTTACGCTTGTGCAATATCACCTTTAACCCGGATTCAGCTTACACTACGGCCCAACACCTGATTGACTTCGTCTACCTAAGATCAAAGTCACAACGTGGGTAGGTTAGACTTGAGATCAGAGTAGTTACTTCTGTAACCAGACATTGGAAGTGAGCTGGGAATGACAAAGCTGGTATCGAACCGGGAATGACCAGATCGACCGGGACACAGGCTGGTGGCAGCAACAAAGAGTCAACCTCAAAACGCTGGTGGAAGAAACCTTACGGCTTCGCGCCGCAACTGGGAGTTGACCACGGGTCGACAGCGCAGTGTCACATATTGGCGTCACGGCCAGAGGACGTCACATATTTGTGCTTCGACCACCGGTAAGTGTCAGATATATATATATATATATATATATATATATATATATATATATAATTATAGTGGATATTCAAAATAATAACTTTTTTGTTTTTTTTGTTTTTTTCACTTTTCTATGTCATTCTATTTTCAAATTTTTTTTTTCTCCCTTGATTGTTTTAAATTTTCTCTTATGTTTTACAGTACGTGTGTACATGTGTATAAATATATTTGTAGCTGATTGGCTGTTCTTGGTATCTGGGAAAAACTCAAATTCCTTTGACAGAAGTCAAAAAAAAAAAAGAAAAGCGGGTAGATCATTAAGAAAATTGACCAATCACTACCACCCATACCATCACCATTCATCACAAGTCATGGAAATCAAAAAATTCACTTCAAAGTTGCAGGTAATTATACCAAAGCACTAGTGAAATTAAGTCAGCCTGCTCTGTCCATAAAAATGCCCAATTTAAATATTGAAAAGAGGCAATTGAAGTGTCTTTTGAAAGTAACTTACAATGACTTGTGGCACCCAGCTGTTTGTAAATTTTTTAATTTAATTTAATTTTTTTGTTTTGTTTTATTTTGTTTCTGATGTTTTCACTTCTTCCTTCTTTGTCCTCCATTTTCTTTTCTCCATTGCTATTAATTATTAAACTTCCCATTTCAACTCCTCCGCAGTGTGCTTAATGGACATCAGAGCTAAGTCATAATTTAATACTTTTGTATTTTATGTGCATTTTTTGACTTTCTTTTACAGGTTAATAAGAGCAGATAGACTCACCTAACACCCAGCTTGAACTCCTTCCATGTCTATTGAACAGGAGTAGTGTTTCATCCCTTGCCCCTTGTTCCTTGTTCAGAATATGGTTTAATGGTTCTCTTTCTTTCTTCCACCAGAGCGACAAGGATTTAACTGTTTTAACTTTTTGGCGATTAGACTAACCAGTGGCTGTGACTTTTCATTGTGAATGTGGCAGGTTGGCAGTTTGATGGCTGCTGCTTCTGACTGGTTGTTAAGAACCCAAACTCTTTGATTAGTGCTTAGATAGGCTGCTCTGGTTAATAATTGTATAGTATTGGGGTATTTGTAGTGCCATGTCATACATAGGTAGGTGTCCCTGCATGTATTTCTAGTAGGCAACACTGAAGCCACACTATGCTCTGTTCTTAGCCATGTTCTGGCTGGTTTGTATTATCATTGACAACAGATAGTGACAGTTATGGTGGTCTTTTCTCTCTCTCCTTAAAACGAATCTCATAGAAAACACAACAAAAAGAAATACAACTAAACCAGTAAACAAAAAAGCACATACCCTCTCAGCATTTTTCTCTAATATTCATGGTATCCATTGCAACTTCTGCAGTGTAGAATCTTTCCTCTTGGAATGGTCACCAGAGATCATTGTCCTCTGTGAAACAAACTTAAATTCTTCCCTTGCTACTAATGAATTTTTGGTTTTGGTTCCAGGTTTGCCAAAAAGATTCCAGCATCCACATGCGTGTCCATGGTGATTACATCTGGTATCATCTTCTAGTTGCCAGGGAATTGTCTCTCGAGGCCCCAGACTACTCTCTTTCATGTGCTTCCATCTTCCATTATTAAACTTTAAACTTCCATTATTAGTTATCTCTTTTTCCTTTATCTCTCCCCCTCTTCCAAGGACTGCAATTATAATATTATATCTACAATTATAATAATGTAATAGCTGACAGTATAGAAAAGGCACTTTCTCTCCATCCACCTGCTAACATCTTTGTCTTTGGTGACTTTAATGCTCACCACAACATGTGGCTTAAACATTCTACTGGTACTGATGTTGCTAGTGTTCAGACATTAAATTTTTCCATTGTCTAATCTCTTACTCAAATTTTGGACTTTTCTACTCGTTTCCCTAACAAAACTGAGCAAAATGCTTCTCTACTTAATTTATTTTTTACTGCCTCTCCTCACTCTTACCGAGATTCACAACACTGCCCTCTTGATAATTCTGACCACTCTGTGCTAGCTTTTGATATTTTATTCCAATCATCTATTAAACAAGACCCTCCCCCCACCATCCATGAGACATCTTTCTATTAAAAGCATGCTGTTTGGGACTGTGATTTTCCTTAGACTGACATCTTTAACCTCCCAATTGAAAATTGTGCCACTGAGGTTTCTTCTTGGGTCAAAGGACACTTTCATCCCTTCTCAGGAATACTAGGTGAAAATCTTCTCCAGGGTTCACACCTGCATGCTGTGCCACTATAGCATATGGGAATGGCGATACCATTATGACAGCTTTCATCGCAACAGGCACCTATTCATTGTTGCTTGAAATAAATGCAAGCAAGTCCATGAAAAAACAAAGTCTCTGTTTGCTGAGAGAATGAGGCCCCGCATAGCCTCTAACAACTTTAGGTCTTGTGATTAACGGCATCTATGTAATAGAGCAATAAATAAGTGTAAGGTCTGTATTCCTCCCCTCTTCAATCAATTTAAGGTGTTATCATCCTCTGCTGCTAAAGCTGAATGCTTTGCCAGTAAATTCTCCACAAACTCTACTCTTGATTCATCCAGAATATCCCTGCCTAACTTCCCACTTAGAACTGAGTCTCTGTTGAGTGATATGCATATAAATCCTTCCATGGTTTCTGCTATCATCTCAAACCTAGATCCCCACAAAACATGTGGACCCAATGGCATCCCTGTAATAATTAAAAAATGTGCTCCTGAACAGGCACCTGTTCTCTCTAAATGTATAATAAATGCCTTGCTGCCTCCTGGAAGTCATCATCTGTTGTTCATCATCTGTTCTGGTGAGCCATCTGGCCCTTCCAACTATCAGCCTATTAGACTTTTTGAGAAACTCCTAGATGCCCTAATTAATGTCAAATTCATTTATCATCACTCAGCATAAGGTTTTTTTGCTGACAAGAAATATGGCTTTTGTTTCTTCAGGTGAATTGCAGAAAGAGCCTATCATGCTCAAGATAAAAATGGTGAATCATTGGACATCTTGAAAGTCTTTGACAGGGTTTCGCATACAGGTCTTCCCACAAGGTGAAAAGTTAGAGTGTCTCCCGACACATTTTTAAACTGATCCTCTCTTTCCTATCAAATCCTGAAATGAAGGTTATCCTGAATGGTGACTCATCTAGACCCTTTCATACTAATGTGGGTGTCTCTCAGGGCTCAACCCTGTTTTTAACTTTCATTAATGACCTTCTTGATGACATCAGCTTTCAACTTGGTATCTACACTGATGACACAAACATTTACTCCTGCTTCAATAGTAAGGTTTATCAGTCCAACAATGTCAAAATGGCAGCTGAAGTCCAAAATGACATCAAGTTCATTGTTAACTGGGACAAAAGATGGATTGTTAATTTTAATGCATTCAAAGCTAAACTTCTCTCCATTAATCATGTGAGAGACCCCTCGCTGCCTTCAATCAGCATGGTTGATGCTATCCTTCAAGAAAGTGACTCATTGTGCCTTCTCGGGCTCATGTTCTCAACTGACATAAAATGGAAAGACTATATTGAATCTATTTTTAGGTCAGCTACTAAAAAAACTAGTTTTCAGTATCATGCAAGACAATTTTTCTCTCCAGAATCTATTTTACATATCTATAATTCTACCATTCGTCCATGATTAGAATATTACTGTCACATATGGTCTGGTGCCTCTACTATTTACATTAAGCTCTTTGATAATATCCAAAGAAGAATCTGGCAGCTCAGCATCAGTCATTTCCGCCCCCCCCCCATAATGTTCCTTCTCTGTGCCTTTTCTTTATATGGTCATTGTTTGGATGAGCTTTTCACTATGGTACCAAGAGCTTTTGAATTTAAGTGCAGTACTAAACTGGCATCGAGATCTCCTCAATTTACAGTTGAGCTGGCTAGATGTAGCCATAAATCCTATGCTAACAGTTTCTTTTCTCACACTTCTCAATTGTGGAATTCCCTTCTGGCTCCATGCTTTCCAGCCAACTTTAATCTGCAAAAATTTAAATGCAATGTCAATCACTATCTTCTGTTCTCTTGATTACTGTTTCCTCTTACTGCTCACTGTTAATGTTTCTGTTCATAATTCTTCCACCGTCCACACCCAGTAACCCGTTGTGTCTTAGTGGCTTTACTGCCTTGCATGGGGTGATATCAATTAAAAAAAAGATGTCAAAAACATACCAGAAATAAAATTTGAAATAAGATTACAAACTTGTAAATGGAGTAGAAAATTTTCAGTTTTAAAAAGAAAAACCTTGAGCCTATTTCCTAAAAACCGTTAAATAAAAACTTTGTAACAGGCTTTACTCAGTCAGCTCAAAAATGCCAGCTCATCTACAAAATTCTACACCAAGTAACTCCTTCTCCCCAAAGGAATAGGCCAAGTCACTTCTTTTTTATGTGCCATCTCCCTTCAGAACATAGGTGATCATGGCTCTCCACCTTTTCCTGTTCTTGACTTAATAAGTTTTGTTTTTTGTTATTTTTCCTACACCCTGTTCTGCCAAGCCCATTAAGTATGTCATGCATTGCTTTCCCTGTCCCTCTTTCCCTCTATATGTCCTATGAGTATCAGATTTTCCAAGCCCTCCTTCCTCTTTGTTTCCATTCTCTCCAAAATCTCATCTTTGCTCACATGTTTGGGCCATAGTGTCCTTAGCATTCTTCTGTAGAACCACATTTCTGTTGCTTCAAGTCTCTTTTCATCTTTGAGGAGATTGTTCAACATTTGTTGCCATACAGGAGGACAGATATCATGTAACAGTTCAGTACTCTTCTTTGTTTCCATGGAAAATTTCTTGTCTCTTAGTACTCTGCTTAACTTTTGGAATGTGTCTTTGGACATCCCAATATATTTTTGGGTTCCAGTGTTGCACTTTTCATTCTCTGTTACCTGAACCTGAAGAAAAAATATACGGACAGTGTGAAAAAAAGATATGAGGGACAAAACAGAAATGGAAACTCAAAACGGGACACACACTAAAAGAAGCTTTAGTGACATCAGCAAACGGTGTCATCCCAAATAAGAATGGGCAAAGAAGAAAAAACAAATTGATCACAGATGAGATTCTTGACATGATGCAAAGAAAACAATGCCAAGACATGAAACAGAATACAGAAAACTACACAAAGAAATAAGGAAGACATGTAAACAGGCTAAAGAAGAATGACTCAATGAAAAATGTGCAGAAATAGAGAGAATGAGTATCACAGATAAAGGTGATAGGCATAAACATTAAGGGAACAGGACAGAATACATAATCATCAACAGACCGCATAAAATCCAAAAAAACTCATATTAGAGAAAGAAAAATTCTTCACCACGGGAATGAATATATTGAAGATCTCTTCCATGATGAAAGAGGACAACTGGCAATACACAGAAATACCAACAGGCCAAAAATACTAAAAACTAAGTGGAAACTGTGCTGGCCAAATTGAACAGAAACAAAGTGGCAGGGCCAGACAAAATTGTAATAGAGATGCTGGTAGCCTTAGACAATTACAGAAATAATAAATTAAATCAACAGCAGTGCAGATATACCAGAAGACCTAAGCAGATCTATTTTCATAGCACTGCCTAAGAAACCAGGTGCAAATGAATGTGAACTCCACCAAACAATCAGCCTAATGTGCCACATAACAAACTCATCATCCAAATTTTGATGAATAGAGTGTGTAACAGAACCAGAGATAGCACAAGAATGGTGCAAGTTCATCAAAGACACTAGAACAAGGAATGCAATATTTATGCTCAGAATGTTATCAGAAAGATTAATACAAATGCAGAAGAATGTGTACTTGTATTTTATAGACTATGCAAAGGTGTTTGACATAGTATACCACAAAGATCTGTTGCTCACCAACCTTGACATATTCCAGAAAGACATTAAAATAATCAAAAATCTCTACTGGCAGCAAACAACCTGCATACAGATAAAAATGAGTTCAGCAGATATACAAAAATAGAAAAGGTGTGTAAGACAAGGATGTGTCTTTTCGCTGGACTTATTCAACCTATACTGTGAGGTGATTCGGAAAGAACTAGAAATTCTACTAGGATTCATCATTGGTAGCCACAATCTTAGCAACATAAGATATGCAGATGACACAGTGCTGATAGCAGACAATGGAAAGGAATCTACAAAAGCTCCTATAGAAGATAGTGAAGGAGAGTGTGAAGAAGGGACTTAAATTACAAGAAGACAGAATGCATGGTCATCAGCAAAAAGTTGAATCCAAAATGCAAATTACAGGTCAGGGATACTAAAATCAAGCAGATACAGAAATTTAAATATTTGGGCAAAGTGGCGATAGATCAAATAACTCAGCAACAATTGAAACTACATTCCAGTTCTTTAGTCAGTACATTTTACTAACTGTGAATAATGACATTTAGTAAAAAAAATATCTGAACATTTTACATATGTTTCAAATATGACTGTTTACTATAAAAAGATCCATTTGTAAAAATCTATTTATATCATTACATAGAAAAACTTTATCGTAAAAACATCAATCGTTGTTTTAAATTTTTACACAATTAGTTTATTTATTGTAGTAATCGGGACTGAATTAATTATCAATGTTGCTATAACCTTCAAAATGATTCCTTCAGCCTAAGTTATTATTTCTTTAGAAGAAAAATATTTTAAGATCATATACATGCCAAATCCACACCTTTGTTATAATAAATCTCAGTCCCAGATCTCCTCTACTTGTGTTGAGTGTTTGTTTACAAAGAAATAAACCAGCAGCTGTTTGTACTTTAGACCACTAAAAATAGATTAAGAACATTTTCCACAGTAAAATTCTTGCTTGGATTTAGAATGTACATGGGGGAAATACCAACACTTATTGGGCTAATGGCTGCTGTAAAACTCCTGTTTACACTCAAGGAATAAAAAAGAAAAAGAGTGTTACTTGCTTCAGCTGTTTTAAGGAAGGTTTGTTGAGTAAAAGGTTTGGCCAAGAATGTTTGACCAAATGACTGACCAAATGCTCTCATTTTTTATCTGGCATTTAGGAAAAGATTTTAATTCAAGTCTATTATTTTTGATGGCAGAAATGAGAATACATATAGAATCTAATTACTGATGGAGGAAAAAAAGATTATTTCCATATTTTGCTTACAAATTCATCAAAACTAACAGCTAATGGTAGAGTGTTAGAATAATTAATTTAATATATGTGGTTCAGTCGATCAATCAAGGTTGACTACAGTCGGTATTAGTCATTGTAAACCCCCCAGTGGTTTTATTAGCTGCATAGTATGTGCTTCACCAGGGCTACATACTGGTCTCTTCAGGTTTGTTTAGAAGGAGGACTGAGTTGTCCTCCTCCTAGACAAAACTGAAGAGACCAGTCTTCCCTATTATTTACTCATAGTTGGAAGTTTTAAATTCAGAGTTGTCCTTCTCCTAGATGAGATACTACTCAAGGCTATAGAACTCACCCTGTCCTGCTATTTACACATAGCTGAAGGAGGGAAGAGATGGGTCCATACCTTCCCCCAAGAACCCAGGACTCATGGTCAGAATGCAAACGTTCTAACCACTCAGCCACGGGCTTGAAGTAGCCAGTCATAAAATGTATATAATACATTGTATAGCTAGTTGCTCACCTTAAAATATGCCTGTCTGCTAGAGTGGCTACCTGATCACTGTTGCAGACACCTGCTCAGGCATATTTGTGTTTGTTCAACAACCACAGAGCCAACCAGTGATTTATACTGTAAGTATGGCGAATTGACTTTAATTACAATTGTTGAACACCACTTTCTGTTTTTGTCTACTTGTTCAATATACTCATATTTTAGTCACATATTTACTCTAAAGTAGTTTCAGTTGTTTAGATATTGCATATTACTGAGAATATTATTTGCTAAACTCAGTTAAGTGCCATACATGATACACACTTGGACAAACATGTCTCCTTTGATTCAAGACTGAATAGGCAGAAGATTTTCCTATAGTAAGTTGCCATTTCTTTCTGTGGTAGACTGGTTGCCAACCAAGGCTATAGGACACAATCTGTACTTCTATGCAATCCATAGTTGAGGGGTAAAGAGATTTCCAAGGTTATATTTTTTAAAAATTTGATTTTTAAAAACTTATGAAACATGAAAAATGTAGTTGCTGAAGATACCATATTTTATGCCAACCCCCACAACTTTTTCATGACTTACACAGTGTTAATTTAAAAAGTAATTGAAAATATTCAAAAACACCTAAAATTATTGAAAAATCAATCTGTTTTCATTCAAAAACAATTGATTTTAACAAGTTTCATCAGCTTATATATAGTTACATTAAAAAAAATTTGTTTTTTTCAAAACTTATGAAAACATAAACATTGCATCAATTCTATTAAAAACAAGTTCATTCTCAATAATTTTAAGGGTTTTTGAATGTTTTAAAACACCAAATTACATTTTAAAATAATGTAGTTTAAGTTATCAAAAGTAATCAAATTTGGTGTATTTGTGCGTAATTGAATGTAATGAACCTAACTGGAATTTGAACTCGGCTTAGCAATTATCCATTACACCACAACACATAATTTATACAAAAAAATCTTCATATTCTTTTCACAAGAGAGATAACATTTTTTTTACAATTATATTCTCCCTGTACAAGGCCCAAGAGCCAATTGAGGTAGAGTGTTACAGAGTAAGAAGCACAGTTTCTGGGGATGTGTGTGGAAGATAATGGTTGACCCTAGACTTGAACAGATTAAGATTATAGTGATAACGGAAGCATCCTCTTGAGAGTCAGTTACACAAAGCAGCGGTTCATGGGAAGTAGCTGCTTGAGTAAGAGTTACATCTCAAATTGGAATTCCAACTCTCTTCAAAATGTAATGAATATTAATTGCTCAATATTGTATAGATGGCTGTTTGTGTTTGAGTATACCTGTCCCTCAGGAAGGCTAGCAGATCCCTTTTGCAGACACCTGCTCAAGTACATCTGTATTCTTCCAACAACCACAGAGCCAATCTGTGGTTTATACAGCAACTATGCTGAGCACACACAATGATAGTTTCACGAAAAGAACTCATAATCTGTTATGATCAACAGTTTGAACAAGGCCAGTGCACACAAACCCTCGCTCATGATGACTTGTGACTTTGTGCTAGTACAACCATTGACAGCTTCTAAACATTTCCGTCTACCAAATTTCACTTGCAAGGGTTGGGTCAATCTGTAGTATGATTTTCATGCAATTCCCAATAGTACTGCATGCTGGAATCATCTCCCCAGGCTGATATTATCATCACCTCCCTGATAAATGGTTAGATTCGAACACGGGTATCATGGTTAGAATGCTAACATTCTTACCACTCAGCTACATGCCCACTAAATACTCAGTATAAAAAATAAACTCACTACCCAAACTAGTTCAATAACTATTATTCTATGTTGAGAGGATATGCATGTGGTGTAATGAATAGTGGCTTCAAATGAGAAATCAAAGAGAAGTGTTCAAATTCTGGTTGGGTTTATTACATTCACTTATGTGCAAATAACCTTGGGAAAAGTATGATGCCATCTCTGCCCACAGCTACAGGTTAAATAGTAGGACTTGTAACTTGAAAAATCATTGTTATACTAAAAGAATTATTAATGCAATATTCACTCACAAAAAAAAATAAAGACATATTCTTAAAATCCCAAATATGTTTTGGTTTTAAATAACTCACAAAGGGTTGATAAACTGTAAAAAATACCCATGCTAAGAGAGCCAAGCTTAGATATTGTTACTTAAATAAATATTTTTCTATCATATTATTTGATTATAACTTGTTTATTCCAAGTGAAAATCAACATTACAAAATTTCTCCTAATTTCCACTGATATTCTTTTTTCTTTGACATTTAAATTATTTACAAGATTTATTATTGGATAATCGATATATAAATGTTTATATATCAAGAACAATTTTTGTTAAAAAACAAAACTATAACAAAATGTAACAAGTTTTTGTATATGTTTCCTCCTTTAGTACTTCATTGGACTAAAGCCATCCTAGATATGATGATAAACTATATCCGTGTCCTGGTTAAGACGATAAACTACATCTGGCAGCAAGGCCTCTGATCAGGAGGTTTTGAGGAGCGTGGAACCACCTCTTAATTGCTTGTGTTCCCAGATCCATCCTGGCCCAGGGTAGTAGCACCTGTTATGGTGCTAACAGCTATGGGTAAATAGTTAACCCACAAACTGGGGTTAAAACACTATGAAAGTGAAAAAAAATAGGTTTTAATATCAGAATACATTGTAAAAAAATTATTACCAGCAATAAATTTTTGAAGAAAATTATTACCAGCAATACAATTTTGAAAACAAAAATATTACCAGCTATTACCATTTATGGAAAAAAAATTTTACCAGCTATTACCATTTATGGAAAAAAAATTTTACCAGCTATTACCATTTATGGAAAAAAAATTTTACCAGCTATTACCATTTATGGAAAAAAAATATTACCAGCTATTACCATTTATGGAAAAAAAATTTTTACCGGCTATTCATTTAAAAAAAAAATTACCAATAATAAAAATTTTGTTGGCATTAAATAACCCATTTAGATGTTGATATGCCACAAAACAAAACAAAACAAACCAAATCATTGGACTAAAGTGATGTTTATATTGATGTGACTACACATGAAGGAGAGGAGACACTGAGAATTTAAAATTTAAATTATTTTTTTTATTAATTAATTTAATTAATACAAACTAAAATAATAAGTTAAAACTTGAAGGAGGAATTTACTCTATTACTTGCAATAATTGCCACAAGGAATACATAGATTTCAAAAACACAAAAGGGTTTCTTTTACAATACACTTTATTATTATTTTAGTTAAGGTCAGTTTAAAGAATAAATGAACAAGAAAAGACTGAAAGAAAAATAATTTACAGGTACTTTACCAATTCTTTGCACCAAACCAATTCTTTGCCCTTGAAAACAGAATAACGTAATCAATTAGAAACTAAATCATGGTGTACAATTATGCATAAATTTTTGCCCAAATTTGCTTCAATAACATCAATTAGCATTTGTTATTATTTGTGAGATGTGTTTTTGAACAAATTTGATTCAATCTTCAAAACGATGCATGAAGATGATTTAATAAAACAGTGCTCTACAAAGACTGCCCTGAAGCATTCATTTTCTTTTTATCAATGTCTTTAAAAAATTTAAAAAAAAAAACAAAGTTTATTTGTTTTTACTTTGCCCTAAAGTGATTCTTAATGGCGCCATTGATATCATTATCTGGTAATCTCTTTAATCACAATTCGCAAGTTGTTTGCATTTAGTAAATCAATAACAAAGTGAGAAAATCAATAATTGCAATATCATCGATGACAAATTTGCAGTCAGTTCTAATTTACAGTTACTTCTATTCATATATCAGGTAAAGAAATCCTTGACTTTCTTCATTATCTAAATTATTTTTCTGAAGGAAGATTTAGTCCAGATATTAAAAGGAGATCAAAACATTGATTAATATTTAGATTTAATAAACAGGACGAAAAAAACAAAAATATCATTTAAATAGTAAATGTCTGTATTTAATTTGACATTAAATTAAAGAAATAATTCTTTGTCTGTGGGTTTAGATGACCTGTTAGATTGTTCAACTGCCATGCCATGTAATTCCCTTCATAGCATCTCTCAGGGTAATGATGGTTACTTAGCATTGCCCATCCTCATTCCCTTTATATTCCATTGGTCAGGAGGAAGTTTCATTTGGACAGCTTGTTAAACAGACACCCAAAAGAATGCTTTTCTGACTACTAGAAACTTATCTATTTTACATATACTAATTCTATAATTCTTATATCCATAAAACAATTGCATTCACTAAACCTCTACCTTAAGTGGCTCTTGAGCCTTGTATTTGGGTGAACATTAGTGCTAAAAAGATCTTTTCTCCAAATAGTGTGATTGACTGTACTGGGTTACATGGTATTAGCATCAAGGAATGATCGCAAACTGACCTGTTGCCAAATGAGCAAGATGGATTGCCTTTATAAGATTAAAGGATTACAGCAACCCTCATGTCTCTCCATAGCTGGGGGTGGGAGAAGTGGATTTATACCTTTTCAAAGGCCAGTGAGTGCAAAGCAAATTCAAACTGTTCCATCCAGAGTTTGAAATCAAGGCCCTAACTCCAGTCAATTAACACACTGTGGGATTATCCAACTTTGTCTGCCAGGGTACTTCTTTTAACACTTGCTAGGTGGCATTGTAATAAGCAGTATAAAAGAAAATCATTCACACATAGAGAAAAGACAGAACTTATTCCCATTGGGCAGATTTCTGATTTTTTACCAAACCATATGGCACAACATACAAACATAAATATATATTTCTCTTCTCTTCTTTACTTTTCTTTTCTGGGTATATTATTCCGTATATATATATATATATATATATATATATATATATAGCATAATGAGAAGCCACATATACTTTCTTAATATGTATATATAGAAAAAGTTGCAAATTAAAAAAATAATAATGTTTTTTTATGAAAGTATTTATTTATTTATATATATTTGATATTTCAGATTGACCTCAATCTTTCTTCAGAAATAACTGTTTGTTTACAAGTAGCGTCCGTCGCAAGATGCGGACATTACATGATATGGAACGCCACTGTGTTTGAATATGCTTAACGTAAATCTAACTGTAATAATATTTTAGATGTTGTTTAAAAAAACTTTTTAAATTTTAACTATATCTAAAAAAAAAGTTTAACTATTGAAATATTTATAAAGATTTCAAATACCCAAGTCTTTATTTAACCCTAATTTATATGTATTTAATTTTAAAATCCAGTATTTTTCTTTTTTTTTCTGCGTGTGTATGTGGAACTGAAATCAGAATTTATCAATAAACATTTACAGTTTTCTAATGAGTGTCCTGATTGATTAAAGTGTTCAGCTATGGGGGAATAAGGATTGTTTTCACGTATGGTTTGTTTATGATTGTTGAAGCGAAATCTAAAATTATTTCCAGATTCACCAATATATCCACTATTAGGACATATGGTTCAGAATAAATAGTAGATTATGTTATGGCTATCACAGGTGAGGTGAGGTGGGTGTATCTTGATATTGGTGTTGGGTACAGAAAATACATTATCTATTAAGTGTTTGCAAACTAAGCAACAAGGTTTGTTACATTTGTAATTTCCTGATTGGTTTGTATTGTTTAGATATTTGGTAGAGGAGAGGATAGCTGATAGGTTAGGTGATTGTTTCTTTGCATTTATGGGTGGTTTATCGAAAATGTCTTTGATCTTTTTGTCTAACTGGAGGTTCTTGTAATCCTTTTTTTAAATTGTGAATAAGTGTGCGGGGATATTGATTGTGGCTAAAAACCATGGGAATCCGATTGTTGTTTTTACTTTTCTTGTATGTGAGAAGTGTGTTACGATTTATGTGGATAGTTTTATTTAGTGCTTCTTTTATTATTTTTATTGGGTATTTACATTTTAGAAATTGTTTTGTTTTTTTAATTTGCAGCTTTATATATATATATATATATATATATATATATATATATATATATATATATATACATACACTTCACTTGTTGGATACAAATTCTATTGCGCCAAGATTTAAAAACACATCCCTTTTCACCTTCACAATACAGGAAAATACTTATTGACAACACCAATATACTACACCACAAAAATAATAAACAAAATCTTCAAATTCTTAAGATCCTCTATATCCAAAGCAACCAACCAACACTGAACAAAATTTATTATAAGTGCAGCAGCAACGTTTTGAAGTGCCTTTAACCAACATTTAACGCCATTTTGCATTTCCACCACTTTTTACTTAGCTGCCTTATATTGAGACACTTGTGTTGCAAAAATTTCATAGCTACAACAGATAAATTTTAAAATAATTATAATACAGTGTATTCACCACATTTTTTAAGAGTCACCATTACAATGATCATCGTTATAATAATTTTGCCTTTGTAATTTATCCCTGAGGATGATCTTGGAGGAGATCAAAAGCATTTGGGTAAGAAAAAACTACAGCACCTTCCTTGATGAATTTCATCTTAACATCAAGAAGCTGATTAGAGAACTAGAAAGGATTATTACAAAAAAAAAGAAATATTATGTTTATATTATTCCATGAAACCTGTTTGAATATATATATATATATATATATATATATATATATATATATATATATATATATATATATATATATATATTATATGTATGTATGTAGGTATGTATATATACATAGTTAATGAACTTATTAGGTAATCTGTATGGATAATTCCAAGTAGGATGTAATCCAAAGAGCTCAATGTGAAAACAGAGCAAATATTAATTATTTTAAGAAACAGACAACTTTAAGGGTTCATGGGATTATAAAAAATAAAAGATATGAAAATGGAGATCTGACCCTGGTCAAGTTGTCTGTTTCTTAATATATATATATATATATATATATATATATATATATATATATATATATATATATACATATATATATATAATGTATTTGGGAAGCAATCCCTTTCATTGAAGATGATTGGCAAGGTACTGCAAATAAGCTTTTTATTCCTTTTTTGTGTTCATATAAGTGTTTTCTCTACTGGGCATAATGTGTGCAAAAACTATCAAAATGTGCTATATATCCAAGTGCTTTCTATTATCTATTAGTTATTATCAAGGATTTTTTTTTATTTTTAACTGAATATGTAGCTTTTTTAATATGTGTATCTATAGTGATGGGATTTTTTTTTATTTTGCAGACATAGTCAGCACATTGTGACAATGTTCAGAGTTGATATTATTGAGATTTGGCTTTTTCATTTTTATTACTAATGCTTCCATTGTTTTTAGCCTTTTTTATTTTTTTATATCATACATTGAGCAATATTTTGTAAAATATAAAAATATCTATAAGAACACCGGATTATATATCTTACTGTTCTTTCTTTTTATTTATATATATATATATATATATATATATATATATATATATATATATATACATATATATATATATATATAGCGTCAAACATTATTTTTATGAATACCCATAGCTGAAATAGATGCCCTATTTTTATTGTAAATAGTGTGTATTGCATCATAATAAAAAAAATGATCTTTCTAGCTGGGTTCTCCCCCTTTGTAGGAGAAACCACCATTTGATCTGGTATGCCTTAAACCATTCAGCCACAGTGAGCAAAAAGCCCAGCAGTGTGTTATTTGTCCCTTTTAAAAACAGAGCATCTATTTCGAACATGGGCATCCACTAAAAATAATATTCAAAGTAATAAAAATATTGGATATAAAAGTAAATCCATTAATTCTTTAGAAATTGTTTTGTTTACATTTGTGTATGAAACTGAGCAGACACGGTCTTTTGAAAAAATAATCTGAACAAGAGAATACACTTTCCTTAAAAAGAGAAATAGAATTTTGCTGAACTGTTTGCTCAAGTAAAATACTTGTCACTTAGCTGATTGGTGTTACCTTCAGCCTCCCGACTCCAGAATTTCGTAGATGGACCCTCCAGCAATCACTCCGTCCACTAATAAGGGGTTATCAGCAATTTACTGCTTATACTTCTCGATTTTTCTTTTTTACATGCACTTTTCATTGGTGCAAGTTTTTTCATAGTGTGTGCCTGTATGTGCATATGTGTAGAATGTCCTGCTTATTTGTACTTTACAGCATTTTTTTTTTTTTTTCACTTTACTTTCACACCTTATTGTTTTATTCTACCTTTTCTCTCATTTTCCCTTTTTCCTCTTTTCTTTTAACTGTAACCATTTTGACTTCCGGTTTTCCAGACATATATGAAAGAGTTTGTAAATTATGAAGATATAATTTAATACAATTTCAATTTAAAAAAAATTAATAAATGATATAAATAAGAATATCAAGTTTTAAGATTTTCATTGAAAGTTAGATAACTCTTCTTTTACTTAACTAGAGTACAAGATAAAGAAAAAAAACTTTAAACAATACCATCAAAAGTACTGATAATGTATTTTTTTATGTATTCTTCTGTTTCATTCTTTGTAAATTTAAAAATTCTGATTTAATATATCAGAGCAATTTGAATTTATCTAAATACAAAGCAGATTTTGTTTTGGTTTAAAATTGATCTTCCTTAAATAAGAATAAGTTAACACATTTAACCAACATGGCTTCCATGATAGGATGTTCAACCTTCTGTTATCAGAGGTCAAACCTGGAAGGGTTAAATGTTAACATTATTGATTATTTAAAAAGAATCAGTTTAATTGGATCACAGGAGAAACAGAAGTTGTAAAAGAGAGAAATCATTTTTTATAGCATGCAAATTATTACATATTTTTGTATAATTCGTTGTTCTTATTTAAAAATGGAATTTATTCCCAACTGATAAAATCAACAACATAAAATGGAGACAAAATAACTTTCTTTTTTTCTTCACTTCATCAACTTGACAGTATTACAATATGTCAGTTAATTATTTGAATTTTCTCTGAAGTTAACATGACAATAAAATAGACTTCTATAAAATAAAGACAAGTGATATATGACTATTAATGGGATTAAAACATATCTGGTTTCATGGCAATTCAATTTCTAGTTTTGGTGGTGCTGAAAATTCACATACTTGAGTTCAGTGGAAGAAATGGACAAGCAAAAAAAAGATGAATAAGAATGGTTAACATTAATGAAATATTCCATAAGTCTGGAAAGTGGAATTGTAATATACCAACAACTCTAAGTAGATGTTTATGAAGCTTTGTTTGACTAATTCACCTTTAGTGTTGAAAACGTTTATTTTATTATACTGGGTGGTTACATGCAAGAGGGGAGATGGGATGTGCTTATTTTATTACCAAAGGAATGTAAACCATATATGCTTATTAATTGAATAAAAGATTTTATCCAAAATTCCAAGAAGGTCACCAAGTACAACAGCAGACACATGAGGAAGTCTGGGGGTACAACATTTGAAACATAGTAAGTATAACAATGAATATTAGCATGTTGGTCTGAATAATAAGGTATATAATAATTTTTTTTCTCTCTCTAATACATGTCAATAAATCTATATTATGGGAAATGCAAAATTTGATCAGCTTCAGGTATCCTCGAATACAAGTGGCTATATTAAACACACACACACACATATATGTGTGTGTGTGTGTGTGTGTGTGTGTACATAAAATTTTAGATATAACTAAAAAATATATCTGTAAGAAAGGACAATATGAATAAAGACAAAAGGAAAACTTAACTTAGCTAACACATTTCATCCTCTGATTGACTTTATCAAGGCATTTGTAAGGATTTTATTCTACAAGTATTTATAAATTAAAAATAAAAACCGGCATATACTAGCTAGTAGATAGCAGTATATAGCATATACTGCTAGTCTACTGACAGACTAGGTTAAAAATTTCTACTGGGAAAACTTGTAAAAGGTCCCAGTCAAAAGGACCTACTTAATCCTAAAACATAGTCAAAGCAATCAAATAAAAGTAAATGTTTTAGGCAAATAAAATGTTACATCTATTGGATATTGTTTCATTTATTTATGTTAAACAAATATATTTTATATGTTAACCAAAACAAAATTAAAAAAATATCCTTAAAAATAAAAAAAAAAAACACTTCAAACAAAGAAATGAGGATATCTCTCACTTTGGGGCCCACTGGGAAATTCCCCAGTAACCCAATGGGCCAGTCTACCACTGCTACTAACTCCTTAACACCTACTATGCAAAACAATTTATCCAATGTTAACAATATCAAAATAATTACAATGATATCCCAAACTATTATGGATATAATCAGAATGAAAAATACCCATAACAATAATAATTCTGAAGCAGAAAAATAAACTGCCACAACATTGGGAAAACTGGCAGAAAATCAAAAAAATATATCTATGAACACAAAAGGGATCTTATACACAACAATTTGTCAAATGTATTAGTCAAACATAGGAATAAAGTCAACCACAAAATCAATCTAAAGAATGTCACACTTATTAAAAGAGAAAGTAATTACTTAGACAGAAAATTCTTGAGAGTGCTACTATCAAATCTTACCAAAATATAAATCTGTGCAACAGATTTTTTCAAATATCTCCATTCCTGAAAGAATTACTCCTTTCCCAAACCAACATAAATGACAATATATAAACTTTTAAAAAATTAAAAGAAAACACTTAAATTCATAATCTTCTATATTTAAAATATATAATACATGAATTAATCCATAACTAAAATAATAATTAAATGATAAAAAAAATGTTTATTAGACCTTAAATTACATTACTTAGCATCTTCCATAATTTAACTTATCTTTTCAGTTAGTCTGACTTGAAAAACTAACATTTTTACTTTGGTTTATAAATACTTGTTGCAAAATAAAATTCTTACATTTGCCTTGATAAAGTCCATCAGAGGACAAGCACATCAGCTAAGAAAAGTTTTTCTTTTGTCTTTCTTCATGCATATATATGTGTGTGTGTGTGTGTGTGTGTTTCATTGACTGTAACCAACAAAACCAACAAAACTCCTTGTAATACCAAAAATGAATTGAAGGCAAGGATTATGGCAGCAATCACCAACTTAAACAAGGAGACCGTCCAGAAGAATTACAGAAGATTCCGGAGTCATCTGGATGCCATGGTTAAAGCCAATGGTGATTTTATTGAATAAATTTACTCTTAGTATTTCAAGATATTTTTGTGTAATTTTGGTATATATATCTGTTAAAATGAGATGTCAGTGTTATTTACATTTTTTTGGATAATTTAGACAACAATTTATCCATCACACCCTGTATTTTGCTGTACTGCAATTAATTTGTTTTGTAGCAGCTTTTTAATTATTTATTGCTGTTGTAACTGCTGTAAGGAGAATTAAGCTTAACCATTTTATCTCATTAATTAGTGAACTGTCTTAAAATTCTTCTTAAATCAAATCAATATTCATTCTTCTTTATTTTTGACCAAATTTTTCTTTGTAACTCTTGTCATTTTTTTCATTGAGCATTAAAACTTAGCATTATTTTCTATCAGAATTTATGCTTTTACATGTCCAAGCCAAAATATCTAATAATTATTTACAGGGATGAAGCAGCTTTCTCAGCACTTTCACTCATCTCTTAATTACAATAGGCTTGAATCATTCTAGTTTTTCCAATTTCTTCATTCTCACCCTTAGTGTCCACAGCACAGTTCTCAATGCACCAAATATCTCCACAAACACCACCTCAAGTTTCCCAGATACATTCATCATTTTAGCTTTCACTGATCTTCCATTTTGCTTTTTGTTGCTTTCTTTAGTTTCTATGTAATATAACCTTGGTTTATGAAAATAAGAATTTTTGAAAGACATGACAATAATTATCATCATTTTATTCTTTTTAGTATACATTATATACAACACTATTGGGAGAAAAACAATCTAAAGATTAAATTTGTCTTCTTGGTCTCAATCTATTGTGCAATTTGTCTAAGATCATTACTTTCAATAATTTTCAAAATAAATTATAAAACTACCATCATTCTTTCCTTTTCATTTTTATTTAAACATTAGCTTCTAAAATTTATATATAAATTTTATATGTGGAAAAAGGACGTTGTTCTCATTCCAGAAAATAAGATAAACTGCAAAAAAATGTAAATTTAAAATAAAAACAAAAAATGATTACAGTCAGAACATATTCAAACATACTCCAAACATATTCATTTTATGAGAGGATCAGATAAAAAATATAGAATCAGGAATCTGTAAAACTTATCTTCAGATTTAACACTTTTAACATTTGACTTATCAACATCTAACATAGCACACCCAACCTTTTTAACATCTAACTTACCCCTCCCCTCCTGGCAACAGTTTTAGCATCTGATTTAGCTCCTCACACTTTTAACATCTGATTTAGCACCCAACAATTTTAACATGTAAGTTAACCTCTGCTGTTTAACAACTGATTTAGCCCCCTGACTTTTTTATGTTGTAGAGCCATGCCTTTACATATGCAATAAACTATTTCAACTTTGTACTTTGTCATAGACAAGTGATCATTGTCTTAATGGTAGAACTGCTTGAATACAATTGAAACATTCTTCATTTTGGGTTGTTGAGTTCTTCTGTTATTTAGAATTTTGGTTCAAGAGAGAATGAGAAGTTGAATGAGGAATGAGATTTCTTCTTTCATATTGGCAGAACTCTGGTGAAATCTGATTCTAACAATTCTGTTGATTATTTACATTGTTTGGACTGTTGTCCTCATCTTTATTGCCATATTCGCAATGTTTTGTACACTGGCCTTCTTCAATTTCAACCCTTTATTTCATCCACTAGGGTAAATTGTTCTAGTCCTACACCCCATACCTCTTCAGGATGTCTTAGTTATCTCCTTTTAACTCAACTCTCCAAGTTTTTGTTCACCATTGCAGTAGACAGGTATTGAACTCGCAACTATTGGGGTCAAGTCACTGGATCCAACCAACGCTTTTATCTACTGGGCCATGTGTTCTAGGGGACAAATGGCCCAATGAAGAAGGCCAGATCATATGAACGCCAAAAAGCAATAAAGATGAGAACAACAGTCCGAACAATGTAAATAGTAAAGATAATTACAATAACTCAGAAATATAGACAGAATTCTGTCAATGTTGACTCAACACTGGCACTCTGTGAGTCTATCTACTGCTCTGGCTGTCTGTTGACTTTCTGAATGGTTAAATGTCTATTTCTTCAGATTGATTTCCCTTGAATCTGTGAATCCACATGCATGGTTAGCTGGTGACCCACCTAAGTGTTTTACTTGCATTAGAGTATGTTTGACCTTTATGTATGTTTTATGAGGTCGTCATTCCATTTCTCTTTTTCTAAATGAATTTTCAGGACATAGGCAATCATGACTCTTCACAAATTCCTTTTCTTTATTATCTGTAAATTGCCGTGCATTCTTGAGATAGATAGTAGAATGGTTTTCCATTGCCTTCTCCACAGTTTGAAATTCAGTTTTCCTTCTCTTAGACTGGTTATCATCCAATGTTAGAGAGCCTATTTTACTCTACATTACTCTATTTAACCTATAACTGATAAATATATTTTATCCAAAGCTGGAGGAAAGAAGAGACAGATTTGTGGCTTTTCAAAGGGCATTAGTGTGAAAGTGAATGCAGTGCACAGGCCTTTTTTCTTTAATCATTTCATCCCAAGCAAGGCAATAAAGCCACTGAGATACAAGGTGTTACTGAGTGTGAAAGAATAAGAGAAAAAGAAAAACATTATTAAGAAGAGGGAACAATAAAAGAACAGAAATAAGAAGACGAAAGATAATGATTGACATTGCATTTAAATTTTTCAATATCCAAGTTGATTGAAAAGCAAGAAGCCAGAAGAAAGTTCCACAAATGAGATGTGCAAAAGAAGAAAGTCTTACCATAGAACTTGCAGTTACATGTGACCATTTCAACTGTAAAATGATGAGACCTTGCTGCCAATCTAGTACTGCACTTAAATTCATAAAGTCTAGGTACCAAAGAGGAAAGTTCATCAGAACATTTACCATGAAAATATTTATAGAAAAAGCACAGAGAAGTTATTTATGGTGGGGTTGTTAAGTGACTGAAACTGAGATGCCAGGTCAGGACTGATGACATTGTAGATTCTTCGTCGAATTTTGACAAGAATCTTTAGATATATAGCAAAAGCACCAGACCAGAACTGGCAGCAATATTCAATACATGGTCAAATAGTAGACTTATAAATGTGTAAGATAGATTCTGACAAGAAAATTATCAAGAACAACACAGTGAACCAACTTTCCTCACAGCAGACCTAGCAATTAATTCAATATAGTCTTTCCACTTTATGTCAGCAGAAAACATTAGCTGAAAAAGGCACAATGAGTCACTCTCCTCTTGCACTCTCTTTATCATGGAGGTTAGCATCAGCTATGCTGAAGTGAGGCAAAAAAGGTTCTCTAAATTCAGTAATTATTGGCTGCTTTTGAATTTGAACTTAGCTCACTGATTCCATTTTCCATTCTACATCCATTAAACTACTCTTCACATCCACAGTGAAGACATACTGTTCATTATCTACTGGGATACTCACATATTTGAGAGAAGGTAAGACTCTTTTCTTAGATAGAGTATTTTGTCTGGATCTCCAGATTCCAGAGTATTTTACTCTTTTTATTATCTCAATTTCTGGTTTGTGCTGAGACAATTTGTTTACCTAAAACCCAAATTATTATTAACTATTTAGTTGTGCCTGTTTGTCTTGCTGCATTCATTTATGACATCTCTAGTGTATGTGACTTACCTCAGATGTTGCTAAAACAGACTTTGTACTCAGTTAAATTCAAAGAAACAACATACATCAGCAGGTCAAGCAAAGAGATAACCATTCTATCCGCTAGCCACAGATTTGTGCCTCAACTGATTTATGCTGCTCTTGTCTTGCAATCATCCAGCCAAAGATAAACACCCACCCAAGAGACAAAAAAGAGCAGAGTCTCTTATATCCTGGCAACAATTGTAGAATCCATGTTTGGAAAAAGTCATTGATTGACACTAATTGATAAAATTCAAAGACAAATAAAACATCATGTTATGTGTTTTTATTAAAATATATGATAAATAACATATGACATTATGCATTTTTCTCTAAAAATGCCATTTAAAGTTTTTCTATTTTGACAATATTTTTCGTGACATAATTATTTCAGATTCAGTAATTATAGGCTGCAATGATAAGAGATTTTATCTTTTTTTGTCTCCTGCAAGTTTCTGTTTAAATCTTTTTATCTGTGATAATCTCAAGTTGCCTTTTATTGAAGTTGTGGAAGGTTGAGGTGGGTGAAATTCGACCTTGTAAAAATATTCAACTTATTCACAAAGAAAAAAAGAAAAGAAAAGAAAGCAGATTATGTGTAAATACACCATTTTTTTTAATCAAGAAATTGTTGAGATGAATTTCACAAACATTGTTTTTCTTTTTTTTTTTGGGTCCAGTTTCTTCTTATGAAGTGAGTTTTTGTCTGACAGGAAATAGACTTGATACAGGAAAATTTCTTAATACCTCCTCTTCCCACTTAAACTCAAACTGTTACTCAAACTGTTACTCAGACTATTACTCAGACTGCTTCCTTGATATATTATCTTTTATTTATACATGGCCTGGGGATGTAATAGCATGGACATAGAATCTGTATAAATATTTAACAGAAAGTTTGTTACTTGAAGTGTATAATTTTTGTAATAACTTGTAATAATGATGAAAAGTGCTCAGTGGCGTAGCTAAGAGGGGGCGAGGGAGCGAGGGGGAGAGGGGGCGGACCACTCCGGGTGCCAGCACAGGAGGGGGTGACACAATGTTACCCCCAACAAAATTTTTCAACCAGGCTAAGGTGCCAAAATTAGTCTGAAAACAGTGTTGGAGACACAGGGTTTCGCAGGCAGGCATATGACCCCACAGAAATAATTTATGACCCCCCCAGTTTTGTGACAAAACTTTTGTCCCTCCGTCAGAAATTTTCTAATAAATTGTCGGGAAATTTGTGAGTAGGAAAAATAGCAATGTTTTCAGCTTTCATGAGTTTCAGTTGCTACAATCTTGGTTACTAACAAGAGACATTGTTGTAACATTTTATCGGATGATATGGTGTTTTAACTCTGCATCATTAATAACAACAAAACGAAATACGAAGCCAAAAGTGCAACAATTTTAGTCTTGCCTGTGTATCAATTCGCTGAGATACAATTTTCCATTGAGTGAGCGAAATACTTTTTAGTGTTGGGACGATTAATCGGAATCGGGAATCGGAAAAATCGGAACTTTTGTGGGTATCGGAATCGGAAAAATTTGTGCCTATTTTCCGATTCCAAAAACGATTCTTTTAAATTTTTAACTTAATTTTCCATTATTGGTACTAATGATAAATATTTATTGTTTTTAAATTATCACTAAAACTAAAATCATAACATCAAAATACGATGTAAATTTATTTTACTTGTATAAAGAAAAACAAAAAATAAACTTTGCATAAATTCTGTAGGTAACAAAAGAATGCTGTTACAATGTTCCGAAATATGCTTAAAAATTAAATAGAACATTTTTATCAAGAAAAATACTTTAAAACATCATTGATAATTAATGGTACCCAGAAAATGATGCAACGGAAAATTGGACACCGAAAAATTAGCAACAGAAAATTACGTCAACCATGAGCCAGTCGAGACTGTCGGATCTGGCTGTGCTGTCCATTGAAAGCGAGCTTACAAGACAAACAGATTTTGACGATGTCATTGACCAGTTTGCCACAATGAAAGCAAGAAAACATTCATTCTAAGACCATAGTATCGAATGTCATTCTTTTGTGTATTGCCGTGTTTTGTATTTAGTTGTTCTGAAAGTGAACAGTTGCATTTTAAAAATCTTTTGATTTGAACTGATTATTTTGTGGTATTGGATTTTGTCTTGGATCATACATGTACCGTACCGGTCAGTAGAGTAAAAAGTAGAGCATGTATGAAAATTTAGCTACATCTAACCATTCAGCATAGGTTGAATTGGGGTCATTGGGGTGACATTTGAGCGGACTGCCCCAGGTGACATTTACTCTAGCTACGCCACTGTATATGCTTAAAATTTGAAACATTGCAGATTAATAAGCAGATGCATGTTTTAAGTGCTGTGTAGAATTTTATGTTTCTCCATATCAGTTAATTAAATTTTATTTTAAGTTGCTACCCACTTAGTCAGGATATCATATTCTATCAATAATTTTCAATAAAAAAATATTTTTATTGTGTCTGAAATTGATTAATTAATAGAATATGTTTGATGTGCTTGCTATAATTTGAATTTGTCTAATTTGTTTATTTTACCAAATCTTAATTTATATAAATTTTAAATTTTTTCTTCATAAACTCTACCTAAGTAAAACATGTCATGTCCAGTTCAGATTATCCAAAACCTGTCAATTACATTATTATTAAAATCTATTTTACTTCAATCTATATTTCATAGTATTGTACTAATTTTTAAACAGCAGTCAAATCTATGGCAGGTAGTTTTATGCTAAGAGAAAAATCTGTAATGAAGGTGTGGACAATGTAAGTGAGACCCATCAACATGGGAACTGAATTTGGCATGCTGAGTTCAGTTCTTACTCACTTCTGTTTCATTCACTTTCCACCAATGCCCTTGAAAAAGGCATGAATTAATCTTCCTCAAGCTATGGGTCAAATATCAAAGCAGACTGGGCTCTCTTACCTTGGTGGCAATCAGTGTAGGAGAAGAAAAATTCTGAATTCAAAACTAACCTGAAAACAGATAGGCTCTGTCAGGCTCTCTTGCACCTAGACACACCACTGCTGCTATAGATGCACTACATATGGTGCCCTTATTACCCTAATGGGTTATGGGAGTTATGACAATGTGATGTGACAAACCTGGGCTGAAGATAGGTCACAGAACAAGAAAAATTAAATTTTAATATTAACTTTTCTAACCAATCAAAAATGAAATATTATTAACCAATCAGGGAACAATTGAACTTGTCATTTTTTGAATTCATTTTGTTATAAATAGCTAACTTTTATGGTGAAAACTTTAGTATTTAAATAACTCTTAGAAGTTTCACAACAAGCCTTGATCCAATTTACTAATCAACATTTCAACTTCTGCATTCTTTCATCTCTTTCATTGCTGGGATGAAACTATAAACACGTTTTGAGCTTGAATTCTTTCATACAACTTATCTTGTTCCTAACTGTAAGAATTCTTATTCTCTATTCAATTTGCCATAACTAATTTAAGTCCAGTGATAAATTTCAGCCAATAGTTAAATTCATACAAGCTTGCCTACCATTACTTCTATGACCATACATACATACATGCATACATACATACTTAGATACATGCATGCATACATACATATATGCATGTATGCATTATATTATTTCATATAAACAATTCTTTTATCATTTTTTTATCAGCAACTTAAAATTTTGACAAGTAGTCAGGTTACTTAATTTTTATGCAAGTATTTGGACTGAAGCCTCTGAAATGCTTGCTTAAATTTTTTAACACTTGGGTCTAATAGATAGAAAAGAAAGTCATTTTGATGTAAATAAGTAAGCAGAATCAGAAGAATTCATGATTACAGTATGAAATAATGTAGTTAGTACCTCTATTCGTTTAATTTTATTTTTATTTTTTTGTGTTATTTAAATCACACTGACATCAGTAGTGTCATTACTTAAGATTTAGTAAAATCTGAGTAGAGTTGTTTATAAACAAGTTGCATATTAAAAAATGTAAAAAAAGTGACCAATAGCCTAGTGGGTTAATTTGATGACAACATTTGTGAGTTCAAAACTTGGGTTGGCTATTTGATGACATAATATTTGTGAGTTCAATCCTTGGGTTGAGTGTTTGATGACATCGTATTTGTGAGTTCAATCCTTAGGTTAAGTGTCTGATGACATAGTATTTGTGAGTTCAATCCTTGGGTTTGGTGTTTGGTGATATAGTATTTGTGAGTTCAATCCTTAGGTTGGCTATTTGATGACAATATTTTTGAGTTCAATCCTTGGGTTGGGTGTTTGATGACATAATATTTGTGAGTTCAATCCTTGGGTTGGCTATTTGATGACAAAATATTTGTGAGTTCAGTCCTTGGGTTGGATGACATAATATTTGTGAGTTCAATCCTTGGGTTGGATGACATAATATTTGTGAGTTCAATCCTTGAGTTGGGTGTTTGATGACATAATATTTGTGAGTTCAATCCTTGGGTTGGGTGTTTGGTGATATAGTATTTGTGAGTTCAATCCTTGGGTTGGCTATTTGAAACTTTGACTCAGTAGAAACAGGGCAAGTAATAACTGAAGAGTGCCACATAAGAACAAGGTGTAGACAGAGACGGCAGAATGAGCACAATCTATCCCTCTTGATTAAATAAAGGGTTCACTTTGAAATTCCCTGAAAGTTACCCAGATCAACAGACACCTGAAGAAGGTTGGGGGGGACAACAGTGAAAATCTTCTGATAATAACACCAGAGATCCCCTAAATTCAGACAGAAAGTGGACAGACTCCCACATATATAATGGCTATAAGAAATTCTTCCTTTTCTATGTGTCATGTCCCTTCAGGACATTGACAATATTGGCTCTCCTTTGCAGCTCTTTGTAAATTTTGTTTTTTAGCAATCTCTCCTAAACCCTGTTCTGTCAACCACTTACACAAGCTCATTAGGTAAGTTATGTGCTATTTACCTCTGTCTCTCTTACCTTCAGTATGTCCTGTGAGTATCAAATTTTTCAAGCCCTCTTTCCTCATTATGCACCCTTGAAATGTCAGCTATCTCTTTCTGACTCTAAGTATAAGTGTCCATTTTTGTTTCCATTTTCTTTCAAACTTTGTCATTGCTTACATGTTCAGTCCATGGTATTCTCAGCATCTTTCTGTAGAACCCCATTTCTGTTGCTTCAAGTCTCTTCTTCATCTTAAAGGAGATTGTCCAGTATTCATTGTCTTATAGGAGGACTGATATTACATAACAGTGAAGTACTCTTTTATTTATTTCTAATGAAATTTTCCTATTTCTTAATATTTTGCTTAGCTTTTAGAAGGAATCTTTCACTATCTTCATATATAAGTCGCACTTTCTGTCTTCTGTTAAAACTCTTCCCAGATATTTAAATTGTTGTACTTACTTGATTTTGGTATCTTCAATTTATAATTTGCATGTTGGACTCTTCATTTTGGTAGAAGTTCCTTTAGTAGTTCTTCTGCTATCGACACTGTTTCTTCTGCATATCTTATGTTGTTAAGGTTGTGGCCGCCAATAATTATTCCCTGTAGGACTTCTAATTTTCTCAGAACTGAATCACTGAAATAAGTTGAATAAGTCTAGTGAGAAGACACTTCCCTGTCTCTTTCTATTTTTGTATATTTACCTGTTAAAAATAACTTACATACATAGAGATATTACCAAACAGAAAATAAGAATGAAGATTAATTTAAAATTATTCATCCCTTTAACTGCTTGCTTATAAAATTTATGATTTTTTGTCAAAATAAATTCTTTTGTTAAATTTATGACAATATACTTTATTCTTTATCCTATGATAACGAGAGAGAGCTATGCAAGAAAGGTATATTCATACATTTATATTTCCCTCATTACAGGGATTATTATATCCATAATATAATAATATCGTACTTCACAGATGGAATGGAATAGCTGAATAGAAGAGGAATGATAAACATCCTTTCTTCTCAGAGAGACTTTTATACCATTAAAACATGCATAAAACTACATGTACGTATTTGCACGTGTCTCACAAAGAGAAATTATAATACATATGCAACAACAAACAGTGAAAAATTACTTGTATTATTTCCCAAAGGGAAAACTCGAGTTACAGTGGTTTCTCTCTGAATCTGATGAGGCCATGTGGTTTTTATTTTAAGACCCTACCACTGTAGGCTAAAGATGTTCATCTTCTCTGGGCTCCTACATCACAACTGGCCTTCTTCACCCTATCCTCAAATGTCACTCAATGGCTGTCACATCACAAATTGAATATCTCAATGAAAGGGAGACGTTTGTATCCCTACACTATTATTTTCATCCAAGGTGATCCTTAAAGATTATGAAAATTATTATTCCTCTGAAATTTACATTTTTGTAAAGTATTTTCAAACTTTGTAGAAATACAATTTTGTAAAATGTTGAAATTGCTTTCTGATTGTATTATACAATTATATTTTCTTTTAAATTGTTATAAACAAATTAACTCATGATTTTGTAATAACATCTAAAAATGTCTCTAATTTATGGTGAATAAAGTAATTTTGTGCATTCAGTTAATTTATGCTAGAAAAGGTTATTTTTGTTCCTTTTTTTGTACTTTTGCATTAATAGAAACAAGTCAATAATTGTAAGATGTTTCCTAATATTGTGTATAGTTGCTAATTAACTACTGAGCATGATTGACAAGTTCCTTGCTAAAAATGTTCTCAGTAATTGTTATTTTGTAGTAATTTAGGTTTCCACATCATGGACCCCAGTCCCATGGTTGCCATGCCTGGTTTAAGAATTGCTTTGTTTGTATCCATTAAAAAGCCACAATGCAAAGTGCATCCATATGTATAATTTTATGCACCATGTTGTTTTTAAATGGTTTGTGCAGATATTACACTCTGATCTTAGACAGAGAGCTAGGAAGATCCAAGGCAGAGTAGACAGAGCTATATTATATAAATAATCTTATTATTAGATATGCATATGAATACATTCTCTCTCTCTCTCTCTCTCTCTCTCTCTCTGTATTTATGTGCCATGTCACTTCAGGACATGGTAACCATGGCCCTCTACAATTTTCATCTTTTTGCTCTAATTCTTGCTCCTTTATAACCTCCATTTCTCTTTGCAATAATTATCCTGCTATCCTCTTTACTCAAACTTGTAGGTTAATCGCTTTTCATTCCTGCTTCTCTAGCATTCACCCTCTGAGTATAAATTTCTTCAACCATTTTGCTTAATATGTAACCAAAATAATTAATATTTCTTTCTTATTTGTAGCTACAGTTTCTTTGTAGTTAGTTCCTATTTTCTTTAAAACTTCTTTGTTTTCTCATATTTTGTCCATTGTATTCTAAATATTAGTAAAATGACATCTCTGTTGTTTCAAGTTTCTTCTTCATCTTTTCTTTGTTTCTAAGCACATTTTCAATCACTTAAACTTTATTCAGCTTTTGAAAAGAATCTTCTCCTATTTCTATGTGCGTTTAGCTTTCTGTCTCACTTTTTATCATTTGTTACGATATTGCACTTATTTGATTTTTATGTCCCCAATATGTTACACACACTTTGAGCCGTCTCTTTTGCATTTTGCTTTCATGCAATTAGTAGTTAGTCACTTCTTGCTTTCATCAAATACTTTGACCAATAGCTATTTCAATTTTCCTTCCAAATCTTCCAACAACACAGTGCCATTTGTGTAATATATGTTGTTAAGATTAAATCAGCCAGTAATAAACTCTGATAGATGCTCTAAGAATTTTAAAACCATCTTGTTGTGCAGATTAAATAAATTGCATATAGTCTGTTTGTTCCCAGTAAAGTTTAAGGATTATTTGAATATCTTTTGTGTGTAGATCAAATTTTCCAAACATTTCAAGTTCTACCTGTTCGACTTTATCAAATACCCTTGTGTAATCTATGAAATATAAGTATAGACCTTTCTACTCTTGTTTTACTCACTCTGATAGAACCTTGTTCATAAAAATTGCATTTCTTGTTCCAGTGTCTGGCATAACGTCACATTGTTCTTGCATTGTTTCTAGTCTAATTCTGCTGTGATGAACATATGGCTGACTAGTTAGAATGTTTGTGATCCAGCCATGAGACCTTGGTTTGAATAATTTCTTGCAATTTGCTCTGATATTTGGCAAAACTTATCTATTTCTTTTAAGGTGCTTTCTGACATGTATGCATATAATACCATGATTGCTATATTGAGTTTCTTCTTTTTTCAGTTTCACCAAAACTTTGTTTAACATTGCTTATATCCCAAAACGCTCTTCCTCTTGTCTTTCTCTAATATTAATATGAACCTCCCTTCATTTTCCCTTCCTCCTGCATAGTTGATTCTGTGATCACCACTGATAAAAATTGTTTTTTAATTTGTTTCACATACTCCTTTCCTGATTGTGATCTTATTTTTTCTGCAGACGGTCATTGGATGACACTCTGGCAATACATATTGCATGTGTCTCTCCTTACTGAGTAAGAAGTCATTTACAGGGGAGCTAACTCACTCAACACCATTATCTGATACTTTGAATTGCCATGACTGTTCTTAGGGAGAAATAACAGAGTGATTTCCCTTTGCTTTCACTACTGATTTTTATTGAGACACCATTTGTCGGGAAATGTGTGTTGACTATGAGGAATCATTTTCTTTTTTGTAGGGCTTATTTTCCTTTCTACTGGATTGCTAATCTCCTTCCTCCTGGGCTGGGGTTGCTTGTTTAGCTACCAACAATCATACAATATGCATTTTATAATAACATTTAAAATATGGAAAATGTGTACACACTTGCCTTCTATAAATCTCAAAAATGATCCACCATATTTTGGGAAGTTTTTCACTGACTAGTCAGCCTATCTCCATGTTGCATAGATTCTCATTTATGTCAGTATGAACATAACTGGGAAAAGGCCTTATGTAAGTTCACAAGGGAACAGAAGGTGAAATGTCACCACAGCAAGAAAAGAAAATGCTAACCCTGTTTTCAACATACAAGGTTCTTTATTCACTGGCTGAGCACACTCTTTCAGGGGTATATAGGCATCACTGAGGACGTTTTGCTTCTTTTTATTATTAATTCTGCTCAATGGCTGCTATAATATGACTTACTGGATAGAAAGCTCCTGTCTCATTAACTGTCTGACGATATAAACACATGACCAGATTTCCCTATCTTCCAGCTGAGTGGACTTGATCCCAAAAGTTTTTATTTATTTATTTATATATACATTTAATTTCCATTTCCCTATTTATGGAGAGTGTGTGGGTTTCTTTGAAACTCTCACATCTTGATTTCACTATTATCACAGTTGTCATAAAACCTCTTGTCGCTCCAGACCCAAATAAAATCATTTACAGTCCACCTGACAATGTGAATGTCCTAACCAGTCAAATTGTGCCACATTTGATGGAACATAACTAACTTCTATTTACATTTAATAATATTTAATAATTAAAGAATATATATAATAAAAGTTTTAAAATAATATAAAATTAAGCTAGGTATATATCTTGGTTGTTTATGTCATCTGGCTGAATATTAACCTCCAGAAAACTTTACTTTCTTCTTGTTCTTCTTGACGTGCCATACCCCTTCAGGATGCTGTTGGCAATCATGGCTCAGCACAATTTTTTTATCCTTTCCAGCTCTTAATAAATTTTGCCTTTTTCTATCTTTCCTAAACCGTACACACATTTACACAATCTTGTTAGATAGCTTGTGTGCTATTTTCTGCCATACCTCTTGCCTTCAATATGACCTGTGAGTGTCAACTTTTCTGGGCCCTCTTTCCTCATTAAGTTCCCTAGAAGTTTCTCTTTCTGATTTTAAGTATAAATATCCTTTTTGGTTTCCATTTTCTCTAAAATTTTGTCATTGCTCATATGTTCAGTCCATGGTATTCTCAACATCCTTCTGTAGAACCACATTTCTGTTGTTTCAAGTCTCTTTTTCATCTTTAGGGAGACTGTTCAGCATTCATTGGCATATAACAGGACTAATATTACATAACAGTTCAAAAGGTGATTGCACCTTTGTTTTTCTACCTTCTTGAATTGCCTTCTCTTTCATTATTTTGAAATCATAATTTTTTTTCAATTTTTCAACAGTAATCCTTTTTTGAAACAGCAGAAATTTGTTATCCTGCCTTAGTAGGTTCACAAAAGGAAATTTTTGTACAAATTTTGTATTTGTACCTTTTTTGTTTTTATTTGGGCAATAAATGTTTTTCCTTTAAAATTTTATGCAGTGGTTGAGTCTTGTTTTGTGATTTGGGCTTATTTTGACCTCAAGGAGAAGAGAAGCATTTTCATGATAATTATTCTGATGAATTTTTCTCTATGGTAGCAAACTTTATAAATTTAAGTGCAGTACTTAATTAGTGAAAGGTCTAAACATTTTACAGTTGAAATGGCAACTAGATATAACTGTAAGTTCTATGCTAACAGTTTCTTCTATTGCACTTCTCACTTGTGGAACTCTCTTCTGGAAACTTGCTTTCCAGTCAACTTTGATCTTCAAAAATTTAAATACAAACTCAACTGCTATATTCTGTCTTCTTAATTCTTTTTATTTTATTGTCATCTCTCCTTAATAGTGTATTTTTCTCATAATCTCTCACACTCTGTAACCTCTTTCATCTTAGTGGCTTGTTTGGGGTGAAATAATTAATAAACAAAAAAATTTTAAAATGTGGAAACTATACAATTTGTTTCCTTAGCTTTAACATGTGTTATGATTAAGAAAAAAAATCTCCCAGATTTGCTAGGATATTTCCTAGCAATTTCTTGCTGCTATTTTCATGATTAATACAATTACATGAATTTCTAATCACAAGTATTTTTTGTATTCATTTTTTTTTTATTGATTTACACTTTCATGAATCATAATTTTTAAAATGGCTGCCAAAATAGTCAAATTAAATGGCATGTGCAGATGTGCTGTGAATGTTTTCCATTGAAGGATAAGTTTTCGATGTGTTAATTATTGAAATTTTTAATCTTTATCATGATGTGTCATTGTCTTTTAATATTTCAGAAAGACTAAACAATAGAATGGCAGCTGTTACATCATAAATTTTAATGTCTTTTGCATTCTTGTAATTTTTTTTAATCTTCATTAAATTCTTTGAGACAAAAAAAGTAGCCATATGCTTATCTCTTCAGCCAAGATTTCAAAATGTCTATTAAAATGAACAAATAAATGAAAACCTCAGAAAGTTCATTCATTTTACTAAATGAAGAGCTGCTGAGAAATTTTCAGGCCTTGCTCACTTCTTAAAATCAATATTTCAATAACCAAATATCAGAATTTTATTTTTTTGATGAATTAAAAAAAACTTGAGAAATAATATATCAAATATGTTAAATTGAAGAATATGGCTGAATATGTGGAATAGAATGTGTTTCATGACTCTTGATCTTTCCTTTTCTTCTTGAGATGAGGACTTTTCAGCCTCTCCTAGAATAACTGTTAGTCTCTGAATATAAACAATAAGGTATTTAAGATATGTCACTGCTTATATTTCATCAGATATATTAAAATGGTAAGAATATCTACAAAGAAGGTTGTTAAAAATTAAATTACGCAAAGACCAAATTCGTGTTTTTTGTGCAAAATATAAGATCACAATTGATCATCTAAACATAAATGATTAAATGTAGGCAAGCTTTTTTTTAACTTAAGATGATCATAATTTGATAAATACTTGGATGTAGGACAAAGTTAGACCAATTCTAAAAAGCTGAGACTGTCTACTTTCAGACTAGATATATATTATTTACCAAATCTAAATTCTTGTGCCAAACACAAAAAATCTAGTTAGTAGGAATAGAAAGTTATATAAGGCACAATCAAGACTCAAACAATTATTTTATATTTAAAGGACATTTATTAGAGTATACAGAAAAAGGAAAAAATATAAAAAGTTAGATATTTCCTTTTGTGCATCTTATAAATATTTAAGGCTGGCTAACATTTACAGATATACTTCAAAAAAAAGGATTACCATCCAAAATGAAAAAAAGGATTAGAATTTAGAAACAGATACAAGAATTCAATTTTGTAAATGACAAAAATAGAAAGCACATTCAAGAAGGCAGTAAAACAAAGGTGCAACAACCTTCTAGAAAAACGGATATAAAATTTATTTTACATGTCCCATGAGTGTCTCTGGGGCATAGAACAATTTTAGAAAATAAATTTTTTTTTTTTTTTATATTCATACTTTTTGTGCTTTACTGAGGCTTTTGGGGAAATTTCTTTGAATGCTTTTTTCACTCTTTGCTGTCCAACCACAAGAGAATCTTCACACTTGAACTTCAAAATTCTTTTGGGCTCTCGGCAGCTGGCTTGTAACTCTGTGCCTTTTTATGGCTCTCTTCTTGATGTCAAAATGCCTACTCCTTCTTGATGTCAAAATGCCTTCTCCTCCTTGATGTCAAAATGCCTACTCCTTCTTGATGTCAAAATGCCTTCTCCTTCTTGATGTCAAAATGCCTTCTCCTTCTTGATGTCAAAATGCCTTCTCCTTCTTGATGTCAAAATGCCTTCTCCTCCTTGATATCAAAATGCCTTCTCCTCCTTGATATCAAAATGCCTTCTCCTCCTTGATGTCAAAATGCCTTCTCCTTCTTGATATCAAAATGTCTACCCCTTCTTGATGTCAAAATGCCTACTCCTCCTTGATGTCAAAATGCCTTCTCCTTCTTGATGTCAAAATGCCTTCTCCTCCTTGATGTCAAAATGCCTTCTCCTTCTTGATGTCAAAATGCCTACTCCTCTTTGATGTCAAAATGCCTTCTCCTTCTTGATGTCAAAATGCCTACTCCTCCTTGATGTCAAAATGCCTACTCCTTCTTGATATCAAAATGTCTACTCCTTCTTGATGTCAAAATGCCTACTCCTCCTTGATGTCAAAATGCCTTCTCCTTCTTGATGTCAAAATGCCTACTCCTTCTTGATGTCAAAATGCCTTCTCCTCCTTTATGTCAAAATGCCTTCTCCTTCTTGATGTCAAAATGCCTACTCCTTCTTGATGTCAAAATGCCTACTCCTCCTTGATGTCAAAATGCCTTCTCCTTCTTGATGTCAAAATGCCTACTCCTCCTTGATGTCAAAATGCCTTCTCCTTCTTGATGTCAAAATGCCTTCTCCTCCTTGATATCAAAATGCCTACTCCTTCTTGATGTCAAAATGCCTTCTCCTCCTTGATATCAAAATGCCTTCTCCTCCTTGATGTCAAAATGCCTTCTCCTTCTTGATATCAAAATGTCTACTCCTTCTTCATGTCAAAATGCCTACTCCTCCTTGATGTCAAAATGCCTTCTCCTTCTTGATGTCAAAATGCCTACTCCTCCTTGATGTCAAAATGCCTTCTCCTTCTTGATATCAAAATGTCTACTCCTTCTTGATGTCAAAATGCCTACTCCTTCTTGATGTCAAAATGTCTACTCCTTCTTCATGTCAAAATGCCTACTCCTCCTTGATGTCAAAATGCCTTCTCCTTCTTGATGTCAAAATGCCTACTCCTCCTTGATGTCAAAATGCCTTCTCCTTCTTGATATCAAAATGTCTACTCCTTCTTGATGTCAAAATGCCTACTCCTTCTTGATGTCAAAATGCCTACTCCTTCTTGATGTCAAAATGCCTTCTCCTTCTTGATGTCAAAATGTCTACTCCTTCTTTATGTCAAAATGCCTTCTCCTTCTTGATATCAAAATGCCTTCTCCTCCTTGATGTCAAAATGCCTTCTCCTTCTTGATATCAAAATGCCTACTCCTCCTTGATGTCAAAATGCCTACTCCTTCTTGATATCAAAATGTCTACTCCTTCTTGATGTCAAAATGCCTACTCCTCCTTGATGTCAAAATGCCTTCTCCTTCTTGATGTCAAAATGCCTACTCCTTCTTGATGTCAAAATGCCTTCTCCTCCTTTATGTCAAAATGCCTTCCCTTTTCTTGATGTCAAAATGCCTACTCCTTCTTGATGTCAAAATGCCTACTCCTCCTTGATGTCAAAATGCCTTCTCCTTCTTGATGTCAAAATGCCTACTCCTCCTTGATGTCAAAATGCCTTCTCCTTCTTGATGTCAAAATGCCTTCTCCTCCTTGATATCAAAATGCCTACTCCTTCTTGATGTCAAAATGCCTTCTCCTCCTTGATATCAAAATGCCTTCTCCTCCTTGATGTCAAAATGCCTTCTCTTTCTTGATATCAAAATGTCTACTCCTTCTTGATGTCAAAATGCCTACTCCTCCTTGATGTCAAAATGCCTTCTCCTTCTTGATGTCAAAATGCCTTCTCCTTCTTGATGTCAAAATGCCTACTCCTTCTTGATGTCAAAATGCCTACTCCTCCTTGATGTCAAAATGCCTTCTCCTCCTTGATGTCAAAATGCCTACTCCTCCTTGATGTCAAAATGCCTTCTCCTTCTTGATATCAAAATGTCTACTCCTTCTTGATGTCAAAATGCCTACTCCTTCTTGATGTCAAAATGCCTACTCCTCCTTGATGTCAAAATGCCTACTCCTCCTTGATATCAAAATGCCTTCTCCTCCTTGATGTCAAAATGCCTTCTCCTCCTTGATGTCAAAATGCCTACTCCTTCTTGATGTCAAAATGCCTTCTCCTCCTTGATGTCAAAATGCCTACTCCTTCTTGATGTCAAAATGCCTTCTCCTTCTTGATGTCAAAATGCCTTCTCCTTCTTGATGTCAAAATGCCTACTCCCCCTTGATGTCAAAATGCCTTCTCCTTCTTGATATCAAAATGTCTACTCCTTCTTGATGTCAAAATGCCTTCTCCTTCTTGATGTCAAAATGCCTACTCCTCCTTGATGTCAAAATGCCTTCTCCTCCTTGATGTCAAAATGCCTACTCCTCCTTGATATCAAAATGCCTTCTCCTCCTTGATGTCAAAATGCCTACTTCTTCTTGATGTCAAAATGCCTTCTCCTTCTTGATGTCAAAATGCCTACTCCTTCTTGATGTCAAAATGCCTACTCCTCCTTGATGTCAAAATGCCTACTCCTTCTTGATGTCAAAATGCCTTCTCCTTCTTGATGTCAAAATGCCTACTCCTTCTTGATGTCAAAATGCCTTCTCCTTCTTGATGTCAAAATGTTTACTCCTTCTTTATGTCAAAATGCCTTCTCCTTCTTGATGTCAAAATACCTTTTCCTTATCTACTGACCTGAGTTCTATTTATTAAAAAAAACAGAAGCTTTCAGAAGGCCCCCATTTGAGTTCTTATTGGCGTTGAGACCAGGCCTCTCATTGGTCAGTAAATACCAAAGAAAATATTTTTCATAAACTTGAAATGGAACCTTAACAATTTTGTCAATTTTTAACCGCTGAGCCTAAAATGATATATATATATATATATATATATATATATATATATATATATATATATATATATATATGTAACCATTTTTTACACTGTCTGACCTTCTTAAAAATATACTTTTCTTATAAGAATGTGTACAAAAACAACCTAGATTATTAAACTTTAATTGTTTAATTGTTTAATTGTTAATTGTTACTGACTAGCAGTAATAAAAAATAAAATTTTTCAACAAAACGATATAGAACAAAAGCAAATACAGAATAGGTGACATTTTATAGAATATTTGTTGCATAAAATAAAAGCATCAAAAAAGACAGGTTGTAGAAAGATGTATGCTGTTCATAATCACAGTGTCCAAGTTCAAATGTCTACATTTTTAACAAGAAAAAGTCCTCCTTACTGACTGACTAGACAGGGATCCTTTCCTGTTAGGGTATGTGACCCTATGCAAAGGTAAAAGAAAAGAGAAGAACATGTTTATTTCTGAAGAATACAGAAAATGTGGCCCAAGGCCTAAAAAGGTGAGCACTAAAGGAATGTTGTTAATCATTGTTCTTTCTTTTCATATAACTAGTTGCAATCACTGATCAATACTCTCAAGCATTATCCCTTTCACTAAAATTCCACATTTATACTTGACTTTTATACCTCAATCAACATAACAGCACAATTTCTCTATAAAATCTAAAACTTTTTTTGCAATTTTAATGAAAGGAAGAGGCAAAAATGATAAAATTCTCTCAATGTTCATTTATAGGAAGTTTTTTTCTAAAAGACAAAGAATTTGAAAATATGGGTTTTAAAAGTGCTGGTCAGCTACCTCTGCTACTATGTATATGCACTGCAGCCAATCATGTGTGTCAGCAGCTGTTGTCATGGTATAAACTATCCACAATAGCAGACAATTACTTTTTGGAATTAAATCATCTTCAGGTTAAGCATTTTATAATTTTGCCATTACATTTTATCAGATTCATATTTCCTCTTTTTTAAAAGTTTTGCTTATTTGCTTATTTGCTTAATCTACTTTCTTTTGGAAATCTGGGAATAATGAAGTCATCATTTAGTTGGTTTTCTTCATCAAGGTCACTATTTTAGTTGTCCAGGTTTTTTCATTATTAAAAATCTGAACATCTGAATTTCAAACAATAATAAAATTAAAATAAAGAAAAACATGGGTATGTCTGTTAAATAAATCATTTGTATTTACAACATATGTATGTGAATTTAATTGAAAATTGAAATTAAAAAGGAATAAAAAATAGTCTTTAATTGAGTTAAAGTCAATGGACGATTAGTACACAGGAAATGCTGTAGTTTATAAAAGACTAGCCACAGAAAAAGCTGAAGTTGAGAAAAGACATTTATCATTAGTGAAGATTCACTGACCCTCTTTGTTGTTGTTGCTGTTGGAGATGATTCAACTGACTGACTGTGCTGTTGTTGAAAGAGATTCATTTGAATTCATTAATATATGTTTTTTTCAACACTTACTGTGGGGAAGAAAAAAGCTATTTAGCCACATCATTGAACAGCTTGGAAATAGTGGCTTCTCTGCTGTTCAAAAACCTGAAGACTATTGCATATCTGTTTGCTAAAAGTCAAAATCTGGGTTTTTATAAGAAAATTTTCCTGAGAGTAGGCCTGAGAAAAATAGAGTTTTACTTTTCTCTGATTGGACAAATATTTCCCATGGTGATGCTAATTTTTAACCAATAGACACTTTGATTTAAACAGTGCATATTGTATTGTAGAATTTGTAATATTGTTTGCTATTGGGTAGAAAATAAAGTTTGGGTGTGTTTTAATATGGGATATATGTGAGTATGTAATTGTGTTGGAAATAGCAATTCTTTCCTATAAACTCATGTACTTTTCTCTTTTCTGGTACAAGGCAACAGATATGGGGGTGTTTTTGCTAATTTACACTTGGTCAAACTTATCCTTCTCAATGGCAACCAAATGTTATAACATAAATGGAGGTGAAGTGAAGTTGACCTCAGGACTTAGTTGTTTTGAACTGGCTTCTCTGGGCTTCAAAGGTCATGATAGCAAGAAGAAAGCTACATAGCATAATTCTATATAAAAAGAATAGATTTATTACAGTATGGCATAGAATTGTGTGTATTGGGTCAGTTGTGTCACTGGTGGTGACATTAATAGCTTGCCAGTTCATCACAAATGCTCCCAGTATCAGTAGTGGTGCTCTTAAAAGCAGATGGGGTGGATCATGAATCATCATTTTTTGTCATGTTTTTGCTTTAGGGTAAACTTTAATGAATGACACCTTTAGAAAGATTTGTTTTGTGAGCCAGGTGTGATACTCAGAGTCCCTGGTTTTCATGTAGAGTGAATTAGAAAGAAATCTCATTTGCAGAAGACTATAACATCAACTTAAAATAAAATTTAGTTAACTTATATTTTATGGAGAAACAAAAATTACACATCATTTAAAACATATTATCAAATTCTTAATCCACAAACTGTCAGCTTTTAAGCATGTATAATCATTAAGTTATTTTAAATAATATACTCTTCAAGTAACACACTTTAGCTATTTCATCCTGCTATTTAACCCATATCCGGGGGAGAAGAGATGGATTCATACTTTTCCCAAGGGTACTTGCACATAAGTTAAAGTAACAAATTTGATTGGAATTTGAATTTGGTTCTCCACGTTCCAATTCCAAGCCATTATCCATTACACCACCTGCACATCCAAGATTACAGCACCTGGTATTACCAAGCAGTCACCCAGCTTAATGTTGCTTAACTTCTGAAATCAAATGAGAGCTGGTGTTTCAATGTGATGTGACATTTATTACTTATTAGATAAAATTCACTTATAACCAAATAATTATAATTATTTATCTTCAAATACCTCAGTTTATAAATCAGTTGTACCAAATTTAGTATTGGAAATAAAGAAATTGAACATTGAATAGGCTGCACTAAGAGTACTTTTGTCCAACTCTTGCTACAAAATCAAAATATTAACTGAAAAAGCCAAATCATATTCTTAAATAGCCTCTTCAGATCTGGATTCTCATATGGATCGATCTTATACATGGCTTCCAACTCATTCAGAAATGCCAAAACTATCATTTACATAGAACCATTTTCTCAGATCAATGATTAAAAATACTTTCAAGCAAATTAATCCTTTAATTCTTAAAGGACACAATTTTTCATCAGACCCTGTAGACTCTGGCACTACAAAATAACAAAGAACTTTACCAAATGACAAAAACTACATCACTTAAAGACTTCCAACAAAAACAACTATAATAAGTAGCACATGCAATTAAAAGGATAAACAATGATATAATCAAGATGTTGACTTTCCAGACTGCCTTAAACAAAAGGTTAGGAAAGAAACACCGTTTAATACTAGAAAGAATGATAACAACTAGTGGACTTGAAAATTGTTTTAATAGAAAGATTGTATAAATTTCAACTGATGGAAATACTAACTGTTCAGTTAGTGAATGCCTAATGTTTCCTGTATGGAAACAGTGAATCTCCCCATTAGCATAACATTTTTTACTTTGAAAACAGATTGAATGAAATAATAAAACAATAGCAAAAGGTTTATAACTTTCTTAAAGTTAGAAATGAAATATTAATTTTGTGTTTCTATTTATTACTTTTTTTCCTGGTAATATAATACCAAAATAGATTTGTTGGTGTAAATGTTAACATCTTGTCTTTTGGAGGCAAAGTCTGTTTGGCAAATCAATAATTGTCCTGTTCACACCTCATTGATTGCAAATTTCATGGAAGTCTATTTTAACGCTGGCAAGAAATGTATCTCCACTAAGACTCTCAAATAAAGTTATATAAGTAAAAGCTTTTTGTTGTTTCTTTGTTTTCAACATTAACACATTTATGGCTGTGAAGTTCAAAATATTTAACATGTAAATTGAATGTGGTGATGTTTTTGTTTTGAAAGATGCATTGCTTTGGATATGAAGAAAAAACTAGGATAATGAATTCATTGTGTGACAATTTATAAATATTATAAAGGAAGACCCAAACAAACAAGGATTTAGGGAAATAACTGGGCAATCCATTGTGTTAAATTATGCCATCACAATAATCATTTTTGATCATATTAAGGAAAATATGATAAGACAGTTGATGATGACGATGTTCACTAAAGGGGGAACTTTACAAACTGTTTTGAAAAGTGTAAGGCATGCCGAGCTAAGTGTATGAGGTATCAAAAGAAGTATTATGAAGTGGACTAAGGCAGTATTGTTCAAGTTAACCTACTTTTCATTAGTATTAAATGGATGGATCATTTCCAAACAGCCCTCATATCTATCTATCTATCTATCTATCTATCTATCTATCTATCTATCTATTACAGCTTGTTCATATCTATCTCAACATGCTACACACACACACACACACACACACACACATATATATATAGTTATATATATATACTTGTTGAGTATTATCAAGTTAACATTATTTACCCAAATAAATAAATGAAGCATATATATATATATATATATATATATATATATATATATATATATATATATATATATATATATATGGGTATGTAGCTGAGTGGTTAGAATATTCACTTTCTGACCATGATACTGGGGGGGGTGGGTTGAATCTCACCTTGGTGTCTTTTAAAGTAGACCTAGTGATCAAATTCACATGTTTTGCTACTTGATTTAAAACTTGACATCTTGTGCTTTTTATCAATAGAGGTAATATAATTGATTTTGCTGATATCTGATATTGAATTATATTATTCTCAAAATAATATGCTCTGAGTATGATTTGAATAGACATTGAAATATTTACAAAGTCCCGTACATTTCTGGTTTGCTGAAAGGAAACTAGAAAGTCTCCTACAGAAGGTAGCAAAGGAAAGGGAGAAGAAAGGACTAAGCACAAATTACAAGAACATAGAATGCATGGTTATCCATAAAATGCAAATTACAAATTGGAGATAAAAAAACAAACAAGTACAAAAATTTAAATAATTAGGAAGTGTTTGAACAGAGGATGCAAAGTGCAACAATGAAATTCAAAAATGCATTAGGATAGCCAAAGATGTCTTCATAAAGCTAAGCAGAGTATTACGAGATGACAGAAAAATTTCATTAGAAACAAAGAAAAGAGTATTGAACTGTTACATGATATCTATCCTCCTATATGGAAGCAAATGCTGGACAATCTCCTCAAAGATGAAGACAAGACTTGAAGCAACAGAAATGTGGTTCTACAGAAAGATGCTGAGGACACAATAGACCAAACATGTGATCAGCAATGAGGTTTTAGAGAAAATGGAAACAAAAAGGAAATTTATACTTAACATCAGGAAGAGGCAGTTGAAATTTCTGGGGCATATAATGAGTAAGGAGGGCTTGGAAAATCTGATACTCACAGGACAGATTGGGGGAAAGAGAGACAAAGGAAAGCAGCGCGTAACATACTCAATGAACTTGAATAAATGGATGGTGGAACAGGGTTTGGGAGAAATATCAAAAAGACAAAACTTATTACAAGGCACAGGAAGATGTGGAGAGCCACAACATATAAAAGAAGAAGAATCAAATATTTACTGAATTCATTTTCTATTTGTATGCAAGTGGTTTTCATAAGATCGTCTGTTATTTCTATGTTACTTCAGGACATAACGATCATGGCCCTCCACAACTTCCTATTCTTTGTTGCTTAATATTTTTTCTTTTTATTATCTTCCTATTTTGCCATCCATTTACACAAGCTTCTTAGGTCAGTTAGTCACTGTTTCTCTCATTCCGTGTGGTCTTGTATATGTTTGGTCATTTAGTCTACCATATTGTTAGTTCAATATCTGTCTATACTTCCGACATGAGGCATTGTGACTATTTACTTTATTTATATTGTTTGTACTGTTGTCTTCATCTTTATTTTTATATTCACAGTGTTTCAGTCGTTTTACACTCCAGCCTTCTTCAGGTGATATACGTTGGAATATCAAACTGAACCCTTTATTCAATTTAGAGACACATGGATATCAGTGGATAAAAGTGTTGGCTGAAGTAATCCAGTGACTTGACCCAAAGAGTTGTGAGTTCAATACCTGGCCACAGCAGAGATGAACAAAAACTTGAAGAGTTGAGTTACTAAAGGGAAATAATTGAGACTGAGATAGCCAAAAAAGGCATGGCATGTGGAACTAGAACACTTTAACCCAGTAGACGAAATAATGGGTTTGGTTCAAAATTCCAACATATATGACCTGAAGAAGGTTGGAGTGTACAACGGCCGAAACATTGTGAATATGACAATAAAATTGAGGACAATAGTCCAAACAAAGTAAATTGTGTACATATTGTTCCTGTTTGTATCAAGTAAATAAAAAACTTATGGTTTTGTTTTCCTGTGAACACTATTTTTCCTGCTTGCATTTTTCTTTTTTTAAATCAACCAACTCTGGGTTTATGTCTGCTAAAATAAAAATCATCTTTTTAAAATTTTAGCTTTTTACCATGAGCTGTTGACAGATTTGTAGTTAATAGTTTTCCTTCTTCAATATATTTTGCACATAATCATTTTCTCAAATCAATGATTAAAAATTGGTTTAAGCAAATAAATCATTTCAGTCTTAAGGTAGACAATAAATTATGTTTATTATTTTTTTTGTAAATTCTCAAGAGCAACAAAAATGTATAAATTCACTTTCATATGTTTAGAGGTTTTAATACAATTCTAATTATTGTTTTTTTTTTAAACAATAAACATTGCTGTGGATAGAAGCTTGTTAAAATAATAGCAGTGTCAATGGATTATTTTGCTAGCATGAAGATCCAAGTTTGCCAAAATTTATTAAGATTTACAAAGAATTGGCAATTGTGGAGAGCCATGATTGCCCATGTCATGAAGGGACAGGACACACAGAAGAAGAATCAATTCCATATGATATACTTGTTTCAAAAAGTAATAGTATTCCATTTTAAGTTTCAGGTTTTCAATTTTTAACCAATAAATGACTGTTTTTAATTAACCAATCTATGACTATTACTTGTTATATTTTATGAAACTTCATTGAACTCATAAAAATAAATTTGCATATTCTACATTGTTTTCTTTTGTCTTTTTTGCTTACAGATTTCTTTCCAATTTCATTGAGTCATAAAAATATATCATTTCATTTACATTTACATATCAACTGACATCTATTAGAAAATTTGTTTTCCCATAAAAGTGTATGTATGTGGCTATAATATATCCTTAAAGGGTTTGTATGTGGCTATAATATATCCTTAAAGGGTATGTACATGGCTATAATATATCCTTAAAGGGTATGTACATGGCTATAATATATCCTTAAAGCATTTCTTTCTTTCCTGTTCCTACACTGGAAAGAACAAAGTAATAAAAAGAGATTCTTTGGAAAGGTTTCTAATCTTTGATGTGATAAGGCTTCCTTCAGTCCCCTGAAAGACCAAAGCAAATCATTAATTTAAACGAACACACATACACAAACAACCTAGGTTTTATAATAAGTATAACTCGATATGAGTTGTACCCCTTTCATTCTCTTAATCATGTTTTCAAATTGATTTCATGCAAAAACAATTGTGTTTTTCCAATTTTTGGCACTGTCAGAACCACCGCAAGGTAATTTTACGTAGTCCTGTGAAGTTTTGTTGAAATCGGTTGAAAAATGTAGGAAATATATATAAACGAACGGACACACACACACACAACCTGGGTTTTATAATAAGTATGATTTCTTATTTTAAATTTTATATTTATCAGATATGTCTACTCAAACATGTGTCTTCAATAAAATATAATGTTTAAATTTGAAGAATTAATGGATTTTTTTTTCTTTAGAAATTACTTTGTTTATGTTTTGGGTACAAAAACCTGAGGAAATATGTGTTTTCAAGAAAATACCTTTGTGAGGAAGAGTACTTTCCTTAAAATAGAAAATAGAGCCTTGCTGTACTGTGACAATCTTTGTGGCAGAGTGGTAAAACACACTGGATTGAATCAAACAAAGGGAGAAACTGGTTCAAATCCTTCCAGAAAGTATATTTTCTTTATTGATTTCTCAAATACAGACCATAGACATCAAAATAAAAATGGTGTCCTTATTTCAAAAAACATGTATCCACTATAATAATGTTTGAAGAAATAAAAAAAAAAGGTACCAGGGATGAAAACTCAATAGAACAGATGCAAATCCAGGGCCTTCACTCTCCTTGGTGGGTAAACTCTCCCTGATCGACAATTTCCTCAGGGGTGTAACTGTACTCACCACATTTGGTCCATAGCTGAAGGTTTGGAATTCAGAACTGTCCTTCTCCTAGACCAGTTTGTCCTGCTATTTATTGAAGCAATAATAAGATATATAGATATATATATATATATACACACACATAATATCCCACATCAATAGCATGAGTTTGAGTTTCATGTGGATACACAGTCTTAAGGTGCAGAATGTTCACTGACTGGTAAGCATTCCGTGAATATTCTGTAACTGAATATTGCATATCTGCATGAAACTCTGATTCATGCTATCGACATGGGATATAATGTGCATATATGCATATATATATATATATATATATATATATATATATATATTCACTAATATATACTTAATAGTTCTGTTATATAACATTGAGCACTAGTTTTATAACACCTGAAAAAAGAAATATATGTCTGTGCAAGTATATATGCATGTACATGTTTTTATCATACCCATATCTATGTGTGTGTGTGTGTGTGTATTTATGCACTGCTATAGATATATAGTATTGCAGTATATATCTATACATATATTTTTGTATGCGTTTACTTGAAATTTAGTCAGGCTAATGTATTTCTAGGTTTAGACATATGAATATACGCAGATATCAAGTAACCAAATGAAAACTGAATGATCTCCTCTCTCCAGTATAAACGGATAATACTTGTTATTGCTGCTTACTCAAGATGTATTCCATTGTAATGCAATAAGAGACATTTATTTGAAAAACTAGAATATAAAATCTGGAAGTAGTTACATATGCCTTGCTGTGTATGTGTGTGTGTGTGGGGGGGTGTATGTGCACACACGTGTGTGTAGATGCGAAGCTACTGAAAAGTTATTGGCCAAAGCAAGAATTCTGTAACAAGGTGACTTTTTGTTGTAGCTGCATGTTAAAATTGCATCAGAAGGTCACCAATTATTATGAAATTAATCCTGGGTATGATGATAAACTACATTTGTCAGCAAGGCCTCTGATCAAGAGATTGGAGTTTTTGAGGACCATAGAACCACCTCTTAATTGCTGCTGCTCCAAGTCCACCCTAACCCAGGGTAGTAGCACCTGTTAGGATCCCAGCTATGGGAAAATAGTGAAGTCCCAAACAAAAACAAAACTCTATGAAAGTATAAACATACATCTTTATAATAAAAATACGAGCAATACATTATTATATAAAAATTACCAACAGTACATTTTATCTGTAATTGAAGGCATACAATTGCATTCAGAATTATTTTTTATTGAAACCATAAAATTGTCTTCAAATCATTAAATAACCAATAGAGGTTGGTATATTGCTAAACAAAGTCTACCAAGCAAGTAATGGAATTAGATTGAGAAGTTTAACAATCTCAAAAGAAATGAATTCAGCACATGGATTTTATATATTTATATATATGATAAGATAAGAAACAAATAGGAAACCTATATAAATTTAATATGTTTTGCTTTTATTTAAGCTACATCAGAAAATGAAATATGGAAGAGAAAGTTCTGATATTTTTTAGTTTTGTGTTGTTTGTTTTTCATTGTTTAAGTTGACCTCACATGTATTTGTTTACTACACATGAATCAGTTTGATCTGGGGGATCACTTATGCTCAGTAGTTTGTGAGTGGCTATCTTAAAACAAATGTGGTTACTCTCAAATACATCTTTTTTTTTTGGCGGCAACATTAATTATTGGCTTCTTTATGGTGATTTAGGACGCAAATATTCGTCAACACAGGAAGAACACAGAATATAAATTGAAAGTTTAAAGGAATATTATTGAAATTCATTTATACAAATACTATTGAAAAAATAGTTCTTGTTGCAAACAAATTGTTCTGTTTGCAGCTACGTATTATAATGAAACAATATAAATCCACTTAACTGAAGTCCTTGGTGTTGTAGTAGAATGGTTTACATACTAATATCATTAGTACAGCTCTCATGAAACAACAACTGCTAGATTTGAAGTGGAGACAAGTCTAACATCCTGTCCCTTGCAGATCTTGGAAGAAAAGAGGCCAAGCAGAAGTGAATAGCATTCTTTTATAATTGGCACCAACATATTTTGGCAAGTGATTGGTTGGTTTGATGCTATACATGATCTCTAAAGAGTGAAGTTAACCACCTACCTAACATATATTTTTCTTATATCTTCTATATTGTGCTTTAGACATTTTGGAGGGGATTTGTTTTGAACCCCTACACAGAGGAGGACATTTTTATTTTGGGTTTTGCTCCCTTAGTGTTCACATCTAGTTGACATGTAGAGTGAATCAGAAAGAGATCTAATTTGAAGCAGATTATAACATATATTTATATGATAGGTTGTAATGGAGAAGATATGGTTGCACAAGATTTTTTTTGAACAAGAGATGATGTAGTGTGTTGTATGTGACACATGGTTCACCTGGCCCTCCCCAGATAAGAAACCTGATATTTCTTATCACTATAGCATCCTGCATTTGAGGAGAAAAAAGAGAAAGAGGGCTTGTTAGCTTTTCTTTTATATACTGCTTTATACAATGCCACTGAGTGGACATTAAGGAAAATCCCTTGCACAACAAAGTGGAATAAACTAACAAGATCTTTCCAAAACATTTTGTTTAAATTTTGGGAAGTGAGTCAGGTCGTGAACTTTTCAGCACCCCCTTATATTTGTATTTGTTCATATGTTGATGTGAGTGTTTGCTTTCAGGAAATTTTTTTAATAACATTTTTATATATAAACTTTATGATTTATAGAGAATAATTTCACATTGGTGAGAAGAACATTTTATGTTTTCCTTTGAAACATGATTCTAAGGATCAGAAAATACATTTTAGGATATAAATTTCAAGCCACTTATATTGGTAGACATCTTGATCATTTCTAACTACACTCTATCAAAAAGTTATAAGAACACTGTAAACATTATTGATTTCTTGTTGAATTCCTTGTCTCAAGCTCAGAACATTTTTGCATACATGTAAGGCAATTGCTGATATACAAATAAAATGTTTTATTCTATGTTTAATCGTCAAATGAGTTCAATTTTATAATTAAAATTATTTCTTAGGGTTCAGAAATTGTAAAAACACTTGGGAATTGGTTGCTTTTCTGTGATTCTAAATAAAAATGGTTAACTTTTGTATTTTCTTTATTATTGTGTGGATGGTGCAATGGATAACATCTCAGAATAAGAAATTGGGGAACTGAGTTCAAATTCTAGTCAGCTTCATCACATTCACTTATGAGCAAGTATCTTTGGGAAATGTGTGAATCTATCTCCTCTCTCAGCTATGGGTTAAATAATAGGACTTGTATCAGGAAAAATCCTTCTCCAAAAGAATTGTTAATGAAATATTCACTTGCAAAAATTCCTATTCTTATCATCTAAAAATATGTTTTGACTTTGAATAACCAACAAAGAGTTGATAAACAATAAAAATCATTATAATTACTAGATATCAGTTTTATAAAAAAAAAAAAATCAGACTTACCACAATAGAGAGAGTATATTAAAATAACTTTTGAGGTAAATTGTATTAGGTTGGTGCAAAAATAATGACGTAATAATGTCGTTTTTTGACGTTAAAATATACGTCAAAAAACGACATTATTACGTCATTGTTTTTGCACCAACCTAATAATAAGGTGGTTCTTATCCAAGAAATTATAAATTCAAGATTGTAATTTCAAGGGTCAAAATTTAGTCGAGAAAGTCCAACATCAGAAAACGTCCGCATCATAACTCACAACACACACACCTCTTCATCCAGTAGTGTCCTTTTATTAGGATAAGAAACGTTGTGATTGGTCAATACTGGTGGGGAAGTGCAAATGATTACCATATTTCAAGGCCTACTAAAGCTGCCCTGGTCTTGATTCAGATTTTCCTTTTTGACATTTTGCACAAAGAACACAAATTCTTTGCCATGGTAACACACACTCTTGGTTTTCTCTTTTGCCACCACGACTTTCAAATATTTTATAAAAGTCCTGAACGAACTTTCAAACAAATTCCACCAAAAATTTTAAAATTCACAGATGAATAGAGGGTGGTTGCTGAATTTAAATGGGGATTATGTTCCAACCCCTTACTCATAATTTGGTTCTGATATAAATAAAACACTTCCTGGTATTAGGTTTCTTAACAGTAGCAAAATGCATTTGATAAGGTATGACACAAAGATCTACTTGAATTGCTGGGAAAAACTGATTTATTAGGTAAATTAGAAAAATCTGATATATTAGAAAAATCTGCAACATTTACTGGAAATAAACTGACTGCATAAAGATAGAAAATAAATTAAGAAAGTACACAAAGCTAGAAAAGGTGTGTAAGAAAAGAATCCACCTTCCTTTCAGATTTATTTTAACCCAAACAGCATGACAAACCTAAGAAAATTAGAAGTCCTACCTGGATTTATTATTGACCAACACAATCTTAAGATATGCAAATGAAACCATGTTGATGGCAGACACGGAAAGAAAAATGCAAGAACTTCAAGACAAGGTAGAAAAGGAGACAAAGAAGAAAGGACTAATCATCAATTGAAAGAAAACAAGATGTATAGTCATTAGCAAGAAAGACAGTACAAGATGAGAATTACAAATTGGAATCATCAAGCAAGTATAGAAATTTAACTCTCTGGGAAGTGTTTTAAAAGACAATGGAAAAAGTTTCACTGAAATCTGAAGTACACTGGAATAACAAAAGACGCCTTCTAAAAGCTAAGCAAAGTATTAAAAAATAGAAAAATATATTTTCTGAATTTCTGTTTATATTTTTGAGATGAGGTATTGTAACTATTTACACTATTTACATTATTCAAACTGTTGTCCACATCTTTATTGTCATATTCACAACGTTTCAACTGTTATATGTTCTGGATGCTTCTTCAGGAGATGCATTGGAATTTCAGACCAAACCTTTTATTTAGTCCACGGGGATAGATTGTTCTAATTCCATGTGCCATGCCTTTTCTAGATATCTCAGTTTCAGTTAATCCCTTTTGTAACTCAACTCTTCAAGTTTCTGTTCACCTCTGCTGTGGCTATTGATGGGTCACATGGCCTATTGGATAAAAGTATTAGTTGAAGTAATCCAAAAAGTGACTTGACCAAAAAGTTGTGAGTTCAATACCTGGCAGTGAGAAATAAGGAACAAAGAAAAACAAACAAGAAAAATTAAAACAAAAAGGGAGCTGAAACATCTGGGACATATAATGAGAAAAGAAGGCTTGAGAAATTTGACACACACACAGGTCATATTGAAAGCAAGAGAGGCAGAGAGAAACAGTGAGTAACCTGCTTAATGAGTTTGTGTAAATGGATAGCAGAACAGGGACTGAGAAGGGATAGTAAGAGGAAAAACATTGCTTAGAGCTACAAAGGCTGGGAAGTTGTGGAGAGTCATGATTGTTCATATATTTAAGTGAGAAGGGTCATAAAAGAAGTAGCAGTATTATTTAACTTCAGTGTCTTAAAAAATCTGTTTTTGAATTTCAAAAAACATAAATGTCATTAAAAATGATTTTTATCAACACATGTTGCCTTGTCTGAATTGCGCAGAGGTGTCGGCCAATGTTATTTATGCATTAAAAACTGAGAAACATTAAAATATAAAAGCTTACAGGATGTTGCTGTTAAGTGGGCTGTGATGCGAATCAAGTCAATATAAGGCTAGAAATCTCTAGTGCGCATGCAAAGTGACCATGCATCAATTATACTAGTATAATGTCCTTAGTACATATACACTTGCTCATATCACATTGGTCATAACTGCAGGTCATTGCAACTTATATCCTAACTTAGACAATATTTGTTTACAGCTGAGTTTCAAAAACATTGTGGATATAACTTTCTCCCACATAATTATTAACCACCAGCTGGTCCAAAAGAAAAACAATCTGTACATAAGATATATCGCAAATACTGTGTTTGGTTCATTATCTAAAACTAACATTAGCAATCTCTGTCTATATTTCTGAGATGAGATACTGTAATTATTTACTTTGTTTGGGCTGTTGTCCTCATCTTTATTGCCAATTTCACAACATTTCAACCGTTGTATGTTCTGGCCTTCTTCAGGATCTGTCTACATTTCTGATATGAGGTATTGTAATTATTTACAGTATTTACTTTGTTCGGACTGTTGTCCTCATCTTGTCATGATATAGAAGGATGCAAGAGGATAACAACACTCAGAAAGCAGCTTTGGTCTGCCTACCCTATGTGAAAAGATTATTGGAGAAAATACAAAAGATGTGTGGTCTATATAACATCAAGACGACCTTCTGTGTAAGACTTCCCATAGAGGAGAGGATTAAGAACAGGAGTAAGGACTGTGTGTATGCAATCCCATGTGGCAAGAAATATAAAGGAGAAACAGGTTACCCCCTTAAGATAAGACTGCAGGAATAAAATAAAGCATGAGGGGAAATAGAAAAATCAGGTGCGGCTGACCATATATGGAAGGAAAAGGGAGATCACTGCCTCCTGTGGAATAAGGTTGAAATAATAGACAGAGAACATCACTGGAAATACAAAAACTTAAGGAATCAGCACATATGCTAGGCCACAAAAATTTCTTAAGCATAGAAATGAATTCAATATGGGAACCAGAGCAAAAAAGCATTCATACACTAATGTTCTCAAGAAGAGATCACTCAGTGAATAAAAAGCATTGGTAATCCAGTGACTTGACCCAAAGAGTTGTGAATTCAATACCCTGGCAATTTCCTCCTTAGTACCTCAACTGCATGAAGTTAAGCAAACTACTAGATTGGAAACTGGCTGTTATGATTTTACTGTTGAAATAGCTAGATATAACTGTAAGTTCTTTTCTAATAGTTTCTTTTCTCACACTACTCACCTGTGGAGCTCTCTTCCAGATTCTTGCTTCTGTACTACCTACAATCCTTGAAAAATTTAAATTCAATATCAATTGCCATCTTCTGTCTTACTGAACCCTATACTTATTTTTATTCTTTCTCCTCTTCTCATTTTCTTTTACTCCTTGCATCTTAGTGGCATTATTGCCTTCTTGGGGGTGAAATGAAAACATGACAAGAGAGTCTGTATACAACATTGGTTTTTCCAAAGTTGAAAAGTGATATTAGCAATGATAAGTTTTTCTAGTATATTATCAATCTTTGGTTGTCCTTACTGTCTGCAGGAATTATAGGCTTATTTTTATTGCTTTGTTTCATCTTTTACATAATTGGAAGTCATCTAGTTACAGTAAAATAAGTTAATAGTATTAATTAGCATTACTATGATAATTATTCTGATGAACTTTCCTCTTTGGTATCTAAACTTTATGGATTTAAGTGCAGTATTAGAATGGTGGCAAGGTTTCATCATTTTACAGTTAAAATGGTTACATGTAACTGTAAATCCTATGCTAACAATTTCTTCTCTCACACTTCTTGCTTATGGTTGGTTGGTTGGTTTTTATGGCATATCAACCACTGTGGGTCATTTAATGCCAAATTAAGGTATATATATATAAATACATACACACACACACACATACATACATGTATATATATATATATATATATATATATATATATATATATATATATATATATTACACATATACATACATACATACACATATACCTATACATATATTAAATATACAGTACTATTAAACATATAGCTGGCAACACTATTTTTTCAAAAACACATAGCTGGCAACATTATCTTTTCAAAAACGTATATCTGGCAACATTATTTTTTCCAAACAAAGTATAGCTGGCAACATTATTGTTTCAAAAACGTATAGCTAGCAACATTATTTTTCCAAAAACATTATCTGAAGCCTTGTTGTTGGACGTAGTTTATCGTCATACCCAGGACGCCTTCTTGCTTATGAATCTTTCTTCCAGCTTCTTGCTTTCCAGTTAACTTTGCAATTTAGTGGTTTTATTGCCTTGCTTGGGGTCAAATGATTAAAAATAAATTACTGCCGGTTTTAGTTATTCATTATATCTTTTGTATCATGTTCTTTGTAATTTGATTGGACAAAATTAATAATGTTTATAATACCTTTAATAATATAACGGTATTTCTTTTAAACAAATGGGCATCAAATGTTATTGCAATAATAGTGTTTTTAAAATGCTATGCCTTCTGTATCAGATATGGAACAAAGTATATTATAAACCTTTTAACGACTGGTGTATATCATATAATGTACAAAGTATGTCATTAGACCTATAATGCCTATTCTATCATATTAGTACATTAGAGTAGAGGTTTACTGTTGTAAAACTGCTTCCATTTTTGATAGCACATTTATTTATAAATATATATTTTTAGACATTTTTATGTTTATACATTCTGTTTATAATAAAACAGTATTAAACAACATTTACCGGCCTGAATGTCTATGAAAATTTCTCGGACATTCAGGCCGGTAAATGTTGTTTAATACTGTTGTTATGGAGTGGTTTCACAGTGAAGGCTTGTATTTGTACTAAGTCGGCCCTAAAATAGGTTTGACATACAAAACGTTAGGAACTTGATATAATAGGTAATGATGCAGAGAAATCTAGTTGTGGTCACTGATACTTTAGTATCTGACTAACGACTGACTGACCGATCCACTGAGTGACTCTCTTCCTTGTTACTCTTACTACTCCTACTTATTATAGGTGGGAGAGTCTATTAACTATAGAATAGGTGTGTTCCACTATAACAACTGTTTATTATAAACAGAGCATTTACTTAAATATTTGTATCTATAAAAAGAATGTATAAACATAAAAATGTCTTAAAATAATTGTCAGACTTTGTCCATTTCATAATAAATATATATATATATATATGTGTGTGTGTGTGTGTGTTATATAAGAATAAAGTGTCACTGCTGACACTTGAGTTTGAACATAGATCACCAGTGAGCAAACACAGGCAATCCCATTATTGTATTAAGTGGATCATATGACCATGGGAGAAACACATAAGTAGAAAGTAGCATGACGTCCAAACGATTGCTATTTCTACTCTATCCTACATTACTATATGGACTGCTATTCCCTACTCTATTCACTATACTATTTCTCTATACTGATCACTATACGGATTATTATTCGAGCAAGTATTATCGAGCAAGTACTGTTAGTGCAAGTGATATTCGAAGGCGTCTGACACCAGTATTGTTCAATAGTGTTACTATAGTTGTATCTACGATTACAACAAGCATTATGAAAGTGACAAGTATTCATTGACATCACAAAAATGGCAACAAGTATTTGCTGACATCACAAAAATATATAAATGTTTTTTGTGTCATGTATTCAGTTATTAGTACTATAGGAATCCTTCCACTTGGGTTTTTGTTAAATGTCAAAATTCAGAGTGTCAGTATTCAATACTATAACATAAAATATTGTTGCAGGGTTGATCAATTTTGCCTTTTAAAATAATCCCACTATTTTCAGTGAAAGAATAAAATCCAGTAAAAAAAAGACAAAATAGTATCAACAAATAAACATTAATTTGATATAACGACAAGAATACAAGAATTAGTTATAGATTTGAAAGTAATGTCTTTTTGTTTTTGTTAATAAATTTCTGGAATAGAATATAAATTGTATTTGTGTACGTATGTGAGAACGGTAAAATGTTGTTATATTTATGTTTGTACAAAAGAATCAGTACATGTGTGCATGATTAATAGTAAAGGGTATACAAGAGATTTGTTAGAATTTAGTTCTTACTGTGAAATATGGTTCTCTAGCTTATCTCTTTGTAGTTCGTCAATGCTGTTGCTTTTTGCATGTGGATGTGAATGAAGTCTTTAAGATTAGCAGCTAGAGTGACACGGACCCTTGGTGACATCTGTGCATATCCTATTTGGGGCTGGATTTTCTGTTTTTTATACACTTTTTTGTAAGAATATCAGCTCCAGAATTATATTACTTATTTCTTCTTAATTGGCCCTTAAAAAGCTATGTGATATGTCTTCCACTATGTCCAAACGATATTTTGGTGGTATCTACCTAAATTATAATGACTAATACAACACCCTTTTTGATTTGTATCCAACGGTTTTTATTGGTGTGTTTTAAAGTTTAAGCCCTTTATTGAGTGTTATTGGTTTATGAATATTTTGTTTGACACAACACAACAGAACTACATAAGAACAAGGTGAGATATACATAGATATGAACAGCAGAATGAGAATAATTTATTCCTGTAGATTAAATAAATAGTTAAGTCTGAAATTCCAGGAAGATTATCCAAAGACATCTGAAGAAGGCCAGAGTGGGCAATGGATGAAACACTGTGATAGTAACAACACAGATGAGGATAATAGTCTGAATGTAAATAACATAAACAATGGTTGTATTTCAAGTGCATTTTAACAGTAATAAGTTTTGACTTTGCTTTATTCAGCCCACTCACTTTACCATGACAACACAACTTGGCTATCATTTCCTTTACAAAATCTTCAGGAATTTTCTTCATTAACAAAATAAGTATTTGTAGAAATAGGAAAAAAACAACCAAAAAAAAATGATTGATAATTAAAAACTGAATTTTGTAATATATAACCTCAAATATGAATTTCCATGTTTAATATTTTTGATATGAGGCAGAAAGCAAGCATTTATAACAGGAGTACCACTATATATATATATATATATATATATATATATAAATGTTAGGTCAGACTGGAGTCAAACCAAAGAACAGATATTTTAAGAAAGTGCTCATTATGCAATACAAAAAATTGAATGTGCAGAGTAGATAATAATATAAAAGATTTGAAAAAATTCATACTTAACACTACCAGAGTTTCAAGCTTATGGTCCTATCAGTTGGTTACTGGTAAATAATTAATTCATAGCACTATTTAAGCCCACTTATATAACTTAACTAAACACCACAAAGTAGAAATATCAGAAGGGGAGTGGTGAGGAAAGAGTTGAAAGAACCTGAAGAGAGGGAAAGTTAAAAAAAAAAATTGTAAATGTAATCATCCAGGTTTATATTGGGCTAGAGTATTTTTATTGGTGTGTCTGCATTTTGACATTATCTCACTCCATTGATTCAACAGGTTGACTTTGGGTACATCACTATAGCCAGCTTTTCCTCTTGATGGAATTTACAAACAGATGCAAGACTTAACCCTTCTCAGAACACACTCCATCTTATACCGGGGCTTCTATTACATCTCTTTTTGAACTGCCACATGGCTTGCAAGATGTATACGATGACTATGGCCCTCCAATTTAAAAGAGGACCTTTTCTTGAATATGACTTCTGTACATTCCATGTAGATTTTGCTCTGTCCTGTGAAATCTTCCAACTCCGCCTTATAGACCATGCTCGCAGTATTACAGCTACTGTCCAAATGACACTTGTCTTTGTCCCTGCAGTTGCAGGGGATAATGTTGGTGTTGTTGCCATGTGCGACTGTCTTGAACTTCCTTGTGTTATGTTTCTTTATAATACTATCTATTAGGCTGGTGCAAAAATAATGACGTAATAATGTCGTTTTTTGACGTTAAAAAATACGTCAAAAAACGACATTGTTGCATCATTATTTTTGCACCAACCTAATAGATTGTTGGTTCAGCAGTAACTTAATTTTGCAGTATTTTTGTTAAAAATTTTTGTGTAGATGAGAAGACTTTAGAAAATGCTTAGTGAGCAATTTGAAAATATTTTCCTTCTATTAGTTCTTAATTATAAATTAAAAGTTGAGGGTTGAACCGGATAATATTTCTCTTTCTATTCCTCACTTGCTGGTTGGGTTGAGGATTGATGTTCAATTTGTTTTTGTGCCCCTCCTCTCTCAATACTGTTTCATATGCTTTTTTCTTTGATTCAAAAATATCTTTGGATGAAGAATTTCTTCAGGATGTGCTTAATAATGGTTGGTGAATGGTTGGATTTAAAATTTATATATTTCACTATAGTATTCAGCTTCGTGTATGGAGAGACAAGTGCCAGCAGCAAGGTTAAATTCAACATCTAAATATTGTAAGATCTTTTTGTTCATTTCGACCGTATTTTCAAATTTAAAGTTGTGGAAAAGCTTAAAAAGTATTTTCCTGATCTTATCATTAACCTCTCTATTACCAGGCACAATAATTAGACCATCATCTCTGTAGAGATCGTGATTGTTACTGTGAACAATTTTGTTGATTTTATTTAATATAAACAGCCCCATGAGCTCCAAAACTTTAGCACCATGAAAAAAAAAGATCCTTGCAGCATGTCAAAGCCATCTTTGCTTGTCTTCTTCACCCAAACATCACTATTGTGGTATAAATTGGATTTGGGACAATGCAATATTATATCAATATGTTCAAGTGGGATGTCGACAAAACTTTTTGCAAACTCTAGTGCTTCAAGCAGGCCTTTCTCCAATATGCTGGGGTAGAAGTCTTTAATGTCGTACTTGATGAAAAAATACCTAATCTTATCTTCAATGCTATGAAATCAGGAGATGCATTCACTTGTGCCCTTCCATTGGTTTTCTTGTGTAGCTACTCATGACAAGTTGTATATATTTTTTAAAATTTTCTGACTAATTATGCCAACTTCAGTTTTGTGGGATTTATCAGGTGAAACGAAGGGCTTTCAAGGAAGTCAATTTCCTTACTGTAAAGAAACAAAAAAGTTAGACATCTCAATAACTTAGTTACCTCTCTTGACATCACTGTATGTGTGTGATTACATCATAAAATTTAAAAATCACACACTACATAAGTTTAGCATTTTTCACTTCACAAGTAAAAAATTTAATTTTCAAATGAACACAATTTTATCTTAGATAAAACAAGACCCTGAAGATGACTTTGTGCTAATGTCGAAAGTACTCAGAATAAAACGAATATACATCAACATTCTTTCTTTCTTCCTTTAATAATGATACTAACAAACTTGTCCATAAATATGAGATGATCTCATTAAGAATAAGTAGTCAAACTTGTCTAAATTATTTAATGAGGCATGTCTTAATGAAAACATACTGGCAAAAATCCCAGCAGCAATAGTCTGCTTCATGCTTGAGCATAATCTTCAGGCCATGAAGATTGCCTTTAAGTATGAACTGTTGCTGCTAGGGTGTCTCCTTTTGTATTTACATACACTCTATCCCCAATATTGACCCCTTTAACCCATAAATGTAGCATACCTTAAAACTATATTTTTATCATATATATACTTATATATATGTTCTTGTTTATGTGTATATAAATTATATATATATATTTGTGTGCGTGTTTGTTTTTATCAAAATCAGCCCAAGCAAGGCAGTAATGCCACTAAATCACCAGGGTTTACAGGTTGTGGAAGAATTAGGGACATAAACATTAATGATGAGAAGAAAAAGAAGAGAATAATCAGGTGACATTGCATTTAAATTTTTGCAGATTAAAGTTGACTGGAAAGTACAGATCCAGAAAGAAATTCCACAAGCAAGAAGTGCAAGAGAAGAAACTGTTAGCATAAAATTTATGGCTACATTTAGCCAGCTCAACTGTAGCTTGATGAAATTGTGTGTGTGTGTGTGTGCATAAACTTTTTGAACTCATGTTTCCCCCACCACCACCACTTTTCAACCTAAGATAAATGTATCATTATAATAATGTAAATAGTTTCTAAATGGTTTCTTTCTTACTAAAATTAATGTTGTAAAAAATGTTTCCTTCACATTTCCTTTGATGAGTTTCTAAAAGCCAAGCAAAAATGTAAAAGAATCATGAAGAATTTTTTCATGCTACTGAAGGTAATTTCATTCTCAACACAGAATCAGTTTGTATTTTTATAAGAAAATTTTATTTTAGCCTAACTTCTGCCAAAATAATTAAATATCCTAGAAAGTGTGTAGTGTCTACATGAAAAGATAGAAACAGTGAATTGGTTTTTCCTATCTCCATGACTGCAAAAACATTAACAACAGAATCTTTCTCATTTTTGGTGATTAATTTACCAGAAATCAGATTAACAAAATTCTAAATTTATTACAAATATTATATTTTCTTTTTATGAATCAATCTCATCTTTCAACTGGACAATTGTTGAAAGGCTGACAAAAGACATATTTCTATACCAAAAACTTGTAATTCTCTGTAACAGTTTTCAATATACTTTGTTTCATCACTCAGAAATAACAAGGAGTGAATGAGAGATAAAATAAATTTCTTCAATCACATTAATAGCAATTTATTTATTTTTTTTAAATAACAATAAATATGCTTCAATATATTTGCCTAAACCCATTTTAACAGCATAGATTTTTATTGATAAAGAGCCTGTTTGTTTAAACAGGGTTAATGTGAGTTTTTATCAGTCTTATTTTTGTAGTTCACACTCTAGTACACTATTTCCCAACTGGTGTGCCTGAGCCCACTAATGTGCCCTGAAAGGTAGCCAAGTGCTCCCCAAGTTAGCAGAAAAGTAACTTATTAATTATTTTTTAAATTTTAAAAAATATTTCTTTTTAAAAGGCTAGAGAGATCAAGCACATGGCTTCTTTGTCTAAGTCAAATCTTTGCCATTTGATATTTTAAACAGGATGCTAAATTCCTTAATCTTTAAGAAATGGATAATCCATTTGCCTTCTTCAAATCCATCCTTACTGGTCTCTCTAAAAAAAAAAGCAGATACGTTATAAATCCCTTTAAATGAAAACTGTACTGTTAATCTTCTTTGGGAATGTTAATGAGACGATGTTTATCATATATAAGGCTAAACATTCAGAAAACTGCCAAAGTGCATCAAGCACAGGTTTAACACCAACATACATAAATATAGAATGTGATGTCTTAAAAATGAATGCTTATTTCAGGAGACGTCTTTATTATTTTAATATTTTCATATTTCACGATTAAATTTTGCTTATTAAAATTTATTAAAAAATTTGTGATATGAGGTGTTGGTAGGATTTTCTTTACTGGAAACTTTAGAATAAAACAAACTCAAGGGTATAAAATAAATAAAAGAAAGAAATAGAAAAGGGTTAAAACCCTTTTCTATTTCTTTCTTTTATTTAAGAAAGCACAAATGCCTTATTTTAATTTTTTTTTTATTTTTGTTTATATATTTTATTTTTACCAGGACTCACTACCAAATTATGAAAATTTATTAAAACCCTAGGTTTTTAGTTATTCTACAAGTGTATCCTGACATAAAAAAGGATGAGAAACATTGCTCTCATCTATAAATTTATATACATACATGCATACATACATACATATATATATATATATATATATATATATATATATATATATATATATATATATATATATACATATATATATATATATATAAATATATGTAGATACGTAGTTCTGCTTTTTTGTTGAGGCAGGACCAGGATTAATCTCACACAAAGCAATGTGGGTCCTGCCTGACAGAAGATTTGTCATAATGATTTGAGGTAAAGTTTTACAAAGACGGATGCTCTTCCTGATGCCCAACTCAGACATTCATAGTAGTATAAGTATATCAAGTGTTTTATCAGGACAACATCTCTAGGACTGTTGTGATTCAAGGCTTGAGACACCATTCTAGCCTTATATATATAAGGTCAGAGAGAATCTCAGTTGAGTTCCACCACGGAATATGGGAGTGAGCGGCGCTACATTGAGTCTGATTTGCAATCTCTTCATCACCGAGGCCCGGTGGAGCAGTTGGTATGGTGTTCGCTTGCCAAACTAACTGTCAGGGTTTTGATTCCCTCGGTAGTGGATGCACATTGCTGATGAGTCCCAAATATAGGACGAAATGGCCGTCCAGTGCTTTCTGAGGTTTCTATCAGACTCGATGAATCAATTAATATATATATATATATATATATATATATATATATATATATATATATATATATATATATATATACACACACACACACACATAAACACACATTGGCCATTGGCTCCTAAAAGAATCTTATTTGTCCTTTTATTAGCAGATCTTGCTTTTCAGCTCATGGGGGACATGTCATCTTCCTTACCAGTAGAAAAAGCTGGTTTTGGATGCCAACCACCTGTCTATGTGGCAGGTTGTACTGGGTTACATGTTACCCATAGCAGTCCTATACCTGACCTGACTTTACACACTTGTAAAATTTGCAATATTAGCTCAGTATAAAATTTATACTACTGATTATAATTAATATAGAACTCACCTAAGTTTGTTAGAATGTCCAGTTTATACAGCTATTATTATTTATACAACTATTATTATTTATACAGCTATAAATATTTCTATAAATGTGGAGGTGACATGCAAATTTCTATAACTCTGAAGGTGACATGCAAATCTGTTTGATGAACATTTCTGTATGTTTTTTCACAATATTTGCATAGTTTTTTTTATTAAAGATTGTTAAACTTTGCATTTTCTGGAAGTGAAACAAACAGGTACAGCACATTGATCTTAAGTATAAGTGATGAAAACAAATTCTTGTCTTCTTTATTTTCCACCTCACCAGGAGTACTTTGTTGTTTTGTTTGTTCTCTTGTGCAAAAATATGCATTTATAACATTATCAAAAGGTCACTTCCTTGAGAAATTGATCATAGTAAGATTTGAATTTGGGTCACATTGTTGAAACGCTAATGGTCTAACCACTTGGCCATACACAAATCCTCAGGAGTGATAATCAGCAAAAGCAAATTGCAAACAATTAAACTGTAAGGTTTTTAGAAGGAACACTCGACCTAGTGAGCTGATGAATGATGTGAGTTAATGCCCTTGGCACATTAGGATATTTGTCCAGTGTAGAGAAGAGGTTAGAACAACATGTGCTACAATCATCATCCAGACTCACACAGATTAGGGAACAAAGATATTCATAGATGCTAGTTGACGACCTCACTTCACGTTAACTTAAAGGTAAGTAATCTTTTAGAGTATTAGGTTGGTGCAAAAATAATGACGTAATAATGTCGTTTTTTTGACGTTAAAAAATACGTCAAAAAAAACGACATTATTACGTCATTATTTTTGCACCGACCCAATACAAATCTCGTCAATTGTAAATACCATGTTTATGTCATGTTATATTGTTGTTTTACATTGCAGCATTTAATAAAAATGGCAAATGTATTTTGGCAGCCTTCTTTTCATTTTCCCTTAGTACCTTATATTTATTCATGTTTGGGAACTCTTTGAAGTAGGGAGCCATTATAAAAGAACAACCCAACATTACTACAATATGGTATTCATTTGTGTAGAGTATTACACTAAATATTATTCGAAAATTTGATTGTAAATATTAAATTTTATTGCAAAATATGTGTTCTATTATCCATCTATTTTTGCAATTACCAAATTAGATGAGTACAAAGCATTATTAGTCATGTTAGTTTTTTGGCTTTTATTTGCAATAAGTATAAACGTGATCTTTTACATTCTTTGCCTTCCACCTGATCACTAAAATAAGTTTTTTTATACAAAAAATGGTAAAATATTGCCCACGTTATGATCACTTGCTGGGGTAGCTATGACACCAATGAATCCTAAATAAATATTTTATACTGCAAAATTCATTAATTATTCCTCTAGAAACACTTTGACATCAACATTTGACATCAACATTTGACATCAACAAACTGTCAGTATTAAGTGTTGCCATTGACAGTTTTTTAGTTGACATCAATATTGATTGTGATGGGCAAATTTGCATCAGTGAAAGCAAGGAAGGTACAGTTTTAGTCCTAAAGTGTACCTTTCTTGGTTCCTTACTTCTGCTTATTGTTTTGCATTACAAGTGCAATGACTTATTAAAATATAAGCTTCTTGTGATAACATTATTCTTTCACAATTTCTCAATGGAAAATTGAAAATATTATTTAAAATATTGATCTTGTGGAGCATTTTATTGATATTGAAATACTAAAAGACAATTTTATAGTGACATAATGTGTTTAAAGCTTGTCTTGTGGTGCCATTATATCATATTTTATTATCTTTTTCTCAATTAAAAATGTAACGTATAATTAAAATGTGGATTCTTAAAGTTCATGTATTTTAAAAGATTTTGTTTTTAGGATAATTGTGTTGCCATAATTTTGTAAAATGAATCTTCATATGGTACCAATATAGTTTCAAAATAAAAAAAAATAAAAAAAAGTTAGTCTTGATAGCCTTGGTTTGTATTTTTGAACTAGTAGGTTTACTTTACATCATGATATGGTATTAAAAAAAAAAGCTGACAATGCCTATTAATCAATTTTTTAATGAGGTGAGCGTTAATGCTGTAAAAATTGATCAAACTGATTTGGAAAATGATCATCACAAATTTTGGAGTAGAATTTAAAGTCAAAGTCATCCTAGTGTATATTAACTTTGTCAAGAATCATTTTTTTATATGCTGTGCTCCTTCAGGATGTTAGATGATTATCGCTCTCCACAATTTCCCATCCTTTGTAGCACTATCCCACCCTGTTTATTTTCTGCCATACATTTACACAAGCTTGTTAAGCAGTATTACTTATTGATTCCTTCTGCTGCTCTTGTCTTTAATGCCTTGTAAGTGTCTAATTCTTCAAGCCCTCTTTCCTCATCACATGTCCTAGAAATTTCAACTGTTGCTTTATAATCTTAAGCAAAAGTGCTGTTTTCATTTCCATTCTCCTTAAAACTTGCTCATTGCTCACATGTTCCATCCATGGTATTCGTAGCATTCTTCTTTAGAACAATATCTCCATTGCTACATCATCTTTGAGAAATTCAGTGTCATAATAGTTGAGCAATTTTATCTCTGTTTCCAATAAAATTCTTCTGTTTTTTAATATTTTGCTTAGTTTTTAGAAGGCATCTTTTTCGATTCCAGTGCATCAATGTATTTCTATTTCAGATTTTCTGTTTCTTGTTATAACACTTTCTTGATAATTAAATTTCTTTTTCAAGAATGCAGAATTAATAAACGATCAACTAAATTCTTTAAAGACTTGTAACTAAAAGACATGGATGTGAGGTAGTATAATAGTCATTGGTTCCGAAAGGAGAATCTGTGTGTGGAGTTCAAGTTCTGGTCTAGTCAATTGCATTCACTTCATGTTAATGCTCTTGGGAAAAGCATGTATCTATTTCTTCACCCACCCACACCCACCTATGGGTTAAATAAGAAAGTAGAATGTGCTCTTTAGCTGTGGGTGGCAGCTACTCTCATAGTCACTGAAGTCAATACCATAGAGAAGGCAAAAGGAAAGCATTCCACTATCTTTTGCAAGAACTAATGACAATTCCTTGATAATAAAGAAAATTAAGAATCTATAGAAATCCAAGATAATCTATATCCTGAATGTACATGGCATTAAAAAAATCAACAAAAAACGACAAAACGGGTTTAGATTCGTAAGCATATCCGTGTAATGCTTTCATTGGTACCAGATTTGATGAATCAGATTTAAATAGCCTTAGAGCATTAGTGATCCAAGGTGGAAGTTGGTTGGAGTAAAGAAACAAATTAGACACTGGTTTGAAGAAATGACCAAAGATTTATTTTCATTTATTAGATATGAAAATGTTTCCAGTAAATTGTATAGTTTAGCATTCAAATGTATGGTGTACAAGGTGCAAAATGATAGCATGAAGAAGAAGTATGCTTAACCCGTCTGACTGCTTGTTTGGCTATCTGTGTGGGCTTGTCATATTGATAATAGAGTCCATTCTCTTTCTTTGTTCACAGGAGGTCATTTCCACAGCCTAATGGTCATCCGTGTTATCGAATAGCTTCTTTGGTTAGCGTGCTTGTGTATGAAGTTTCTCTCTCTGTTCCCCACTCTCTGCTGCTGTCTAGCTTCTCTTATAGCCTACATAAGGGAAATGCGTGAATGTAGTTATAGACATCTGCGGCAGGGCAAGAGTTACATCAATAATGGCCAGTTTTCTACATTAGTGTTCCAATCATGTGACCCAGACTAGATCACATGGTCAATTAATCAAATCAATCAAGGGAGATGATTCCAGCATTGGGGAGGACCTGAAAATGATGTCAGACGTTGCCCGCAGCCTTGTGAGTGAAATTGGTAAACAAAACCATTCAGAAACTTTTGATGTTATCACATAATTGACAGATAGGAGCTCTTTAGCCTTGGCTGGCAATCTATCTAGAGATAGTGTCTTAATAAAAACACCTATACCCTAGCAGCCTGGCCACTTATGGGGGATATATGAACCTAAAAAATTATGTTTATTGACATTCTTAAAAAAAAAGTTCCTTTCAGCTACAATCTGCTACAGAGGGAAAGATGAAAATATTTTGATGTCTTCTAATCAAGAAAAATGGAGAATTTATATTTGTGGAAAATATTTGTTTCAGAAATTTGACTGCTTAAAAAGTTTTTAAAATATTTTTAAAACTTTTCATCATGGACTTTTAATTATTGAAAACCTTATTATTGAGATAATTTCTTTTCAGGGTTAAATGTAGTCATTTTGAAACTGAAGCAAACAAAGTATTATAAACAGCTAATTCAAGTTGGAATGTGTAGTTATTAATGCCCACTAGAATGGAATGAACCTCCCCCAGGTTAAATAGTTGATTAAACTGGACCCTGTCAAAGAGAAAGAAAACTCTAAATTCCAAATCATAGAGAAAGCAACTGGAAACCATTCCATTGCCTTTCCAAAGAAGTCATGATAATTCACGGATATTAAAGAAAAGGAGTCTGTGGAGAGTCATGATCAACTACATCACAAACGGATATGGCATTTAAAAAAACTCAAGTTTGGGAATTAAATGAATGGCTATTAAAAATTGCTGGCTACTTGAGATGATTATCTTGTGCGCTTGATTTTTGGAGAACACCTTGGAGATTCTGTTTACTCTCAACGACTTCCGATATCATTTTGCGGACGTTCGTTCAAGAAAGAAATCCTGTTTAAAAATGTCATTATTTTTTTTTAAAAAAAGTTATCTCCCTTTAAAAACGTTTTCTGTTACTTTAATTTTTATAGTTAAAATATTAGTTTTGTATAAAATATAGATTATAATGAACTGATTTTTAAAATATATATATATATATATATATATATATATATATATATATATATATATATATATATATATATATATATTAAGGAATTATTTATATTAAAATAACAAAATTAAATTAAGTAAATAAAATCAGAGTGAAACCTAAAAAAATGGTGATGTAATCAATTTATTGATGTAAGTTATCTCCCCTAGGGTTTAAAGTACTGTCCCTTGTTTATTTTCAATTTTTAAATAAAACTACATTAGTCGTTTAGAGTGTTATTTTGTGTAATAAGTTTATTTAAGTTAATTATTGAATTACCGGCAACTTACTATTAAAAGTCTATGATTTATTTATCGAGTGAAATCAATCGTTTCAGCGTTAAATTAAACTTATCTTTATATTTAAATTTTTAAAAAAAATGAAAAAATAAGAATAACTAAATTATGAAACAAAAATATTTAATACCGTGAAAAAAATTATCAAATACCTGTAAATAAAAAATAAAAACGAACACATATATAAAACACTGAGAAGCAACAGTCTGTTTCATGCAAATACACACAACCCTTCATGCCTGACTGTCACTGCTGGAGATTATCCACAATATCCACTTTTTTACATAAGCTCCATCCCTGAAACTTACCATTTTTTTAGCCCATTAAGTATACCTTAAAAGTATCTTTTGATTATATTATTTTCACTTGATGATTGTTATCACATTAAACTCAGAATAGTGTATTTTGGTATTATTGAATTAATAATATTATTTTATTATATTGCGGCTCTGTTGAATTTGGCATTGAACTATCTGTTTATTTTATATATTTTAACCTTTAGCTTTTATTGTTACTATATATATTCATATATATATATATATATATTCATATATATATATATATATATATATATATATATATATATATATATATATATATATATAATGAAATGGACAAAGTCAGACATTTATTTTAAGACGTTTTTATGTTTATAAATTCTTTTTATAGATGGTATTTATCAATCCACCCACGGGGATCGAATGTGGCACAAGGCCTTTTTAATGTGGGTATCTCCGAGCCCGTAGGCCCAGCCAAAAATAAATAATCATCCAAACCCGCCGAGGCGGGCCAGTTCCGTCAACCTTCCCCAGCGAAACCCTACCCTTCGGCGGAGCTTCGTCCGGGATCCTCTCTGCAAGCAGAGAGTTAGACAGACACCCGACCCAGCAGCTCACAAAGCGCAGATACTACACTTTGATCCTAGCCACCGGGCCGAGTGGGCATTCTTTTTTTAGATACAAATATTTAAGTAAATGCTCTGTTTATAATAAACAGTATTAAACAACATTTACCGACCTGAATGTCCAAGAAATTTTGATAGAAAATATTCATCCGCCAACAGTAATCGAACCTGTATCCTATACAGAAACGTCATATAACCTGATGTGCCTTTAACCGATTGGGCCACTGATGAGCGTTCAGTTAGCAAGGTTGATTTTACTGTCTTTAAACTACATTACAATCTTCCATGATTCTCTCACCTAAAAAATGTCTTAAAATATATATATATATATATATATATATATATATATATATTTAAGTTATGAAGAACTTAGTAATCCGTATGGGTAATCCCAAGGAGGTTATAATTTATTTCACAAGAGCCCTTTTTATTGGGGGAGGAGGAGTGACCAGACCTTGACCTATTTAGATGGTTAACTTAACGGAAGTGATATATTGAAATGGGAGGGGAGAAGGGAGAAAAGAAAAGAAAAAAATTGCAAACTGTTATAATTTAAAATATTTTTTTAATATGTTCTCTATAAATGGGTTAATAAATATAGTATTTAACTTATATTAAATCCCTAAACTATTTGTTTTAAAAAAATTAAATATTTAAAATGATAGCAAACATCAAATTAATTTATTCGGGTTTTTTTAGACATCTAAATTACTATCAAGCATTAAAATCTATTCTTTACTTAAATTGCTAAAACCCATTTACAGCCTCTTTCTCTTTACTTCCCTCTCCCTCTTCTTTCTTTTTCCCTTTTCTTTTCTCCCTTCTCCCCTCCCATTTCAATATATCACTTCCGTTAAGTTAACTGTCTAAATAGGTCAAGGTCTGGTCACTCCTCCTCCCTCAATACAAAATATGATTGAGAGAGATATGAAATTAATCCCTCCCTATACTCTACCATGTCTCTTTAACTACTCCTTTTACACTCTCTGTTAAATTACAAAAACTTACACTACCCATCAATTTTAATTTCATTTTTCATTTCATTTCATTTTTGGAAGAGCTATCTGATGATCCGACGTCCTTTAAAAGGGCTCTGATGAAATAAATTATTATAATGGTACCTTAAAGTGATCTGTTTTCCTTTTAAATATATATATATATATATATATATATATATATATATATATATATATATATATATATATATATATATATATAATTGAGTAATCGAATAGTAAATTTTTAATTCCAGTTGAGTTGGTTGCATTCACTTACGTGCAAATACCCTTGGGAAATTTATGAATCTATCTCTTCTCCATCCCCACCCCATAGCTGAGGGGGAATAGATAGAATTTGTATATATAGACTCAGTCTGCTAAATAGCAGTGATAATAACAATGTGCTGTTGAAATGGCCACCATGTTCACCTGACCTAACACCTTTTGAATTTTTTCTATGGGACAATATGAAAGGACAGGTCTATATTCCACTTAGAGGAACTTAAGCAGAGAATGACTGAGGATCTGGAGAATGTTACGCAAGATATGCTACTTTATGTGTGTCATCTAACAGGTTATACATATATTGAACATTTGTGAAGCTTTGTGAAATTGGTTATAAAATCTTCATCCTTTTGAATATTTTGTTCAAATTTTGATAAATAAATCTTTTATTATACAATATGAAGACTATTTATTTTTGTTTGCCTGGGACATGTAGTTACTCAGATGTTCACATTTTAAATTATGTGAATTTTGCGGAGACACCCTGTATTAATGACACTATTTCACTTTGCAAGTTTGCTACCATAACATAGTAAAAATAGCACATCTTAGTGCAATTTCTCTTAGTGCAATAACATTAAAATAATCTAAGTTGAAAAATATAGCAATTACCTCTTTAATTTTTAATTTTTAATAAATCAAGTAAAATTAACAAAACATATCTGTCCAAGGGTGATAACTCCATGTCATATTAACTGCTAACCACAAAGTCATTTCCTTTGACTTGCCCACGTTCATACTCATCAATTATAGGGGAATATCAGTGATGATACTTCAACAATAATTAATAATAATTAGCATTTTGGAATAACTGAAAATTCTATAAATAGGAAGTTATCTGTATGAGCAATGGTCGCCAAGTTTGACAAGTTAATTTTTTGAGGGAAGATTTCTTATTTGAGAAATTAAGATCGTCATTTGATTGTTTAAACAATTCTATTAAATAGAATGAACAGGGAATGTCTCTTAAGCCTTTTTGGTGAGTTTCTTCTATTGGTTAATAAGTTGCTCATTGTCAATATAGAAACTTGCAAAGAAAAAATGCCAAAATGATATTAATGGAAGAGAGCCATGGAAGAAAGATTTATTGTCTCATTTGGATTTTCCCCATTATGAGCATTGTGATATAATAACACTATACTTCATGGACTGAACGAAATGGCTGAATAACAAACATGCTTTGTTCTCAAAAAGACTTTTATGCCACTAAGATATACACAAAAATATATACCATATATACTCGAGGATAGGTCACACTTTTTTTCACCAAAATTTCAATATAAATTAGGGGAGCAACCTACCCATTCAACATCATAGAGAGGGTGATGTATCAGTAATCCTGGGAAGTTCCCTGGGGTTGAGCATAAGTGAGAATAAGAGAGAAAATAAAATTTTCTCAACATTTCAATTTTACACAATCCAACATCAAATAGAAGCACCTAATCTGCACTGCTCATATTTACCATTTATTATTATTATCTGATTTATAACGAAAGATTATCACTTTCAAGTAATTTTAGGACTGAAGTGATTGCCGGTATCCAAATCTTTATCTAAACAGAGCAGCCCCACATTCGATAAGTAAATACCATGCAATTACAACCAATCACTTTTCTTATTTTTTAATATATGTAAGCAAAGTTTTCAAATAAAGATGAATATTTGAAAATATTTAACAAATATTAGTTCAATTTGCATTAAAAAAAAAAAGGGACCGTATAACAACCTATTTGAGAGTCAACCACAAATACCCACTTTGATAAACCTAAATTAAGGATGTGACCTATTTACTGGTGTAACCTATACGCGAGTATATATGGTATATATATTTACACATGTCACACATAGAGAAAAATATAACATATATCTACACAGCAAGCAGAGTGAAAGGAGAACAAAAGATAGGATCTTACATATGTTTCAGATTCCAGATTCAAGTGGGCTGGAATCATCTCTACTCTATCCCAGGCAAAGACATATTCTGTGAACAGGAAACAGCAAGTTTTGGATTGATCACTGTGAGTGAGAGTTTCTTTCTATATCTGGCAAAGATATATTCCCAAATGGAAATGGCACCCTGGGTTTGTAAGCTGCTGGGGAAGGCCTAGACCAAGAGGCCAAAGCCAAACAGACAACTGCTTTGTCTGACTACTGTGTACCATAGAATGACTGACCATTTTTGTCACTAAATGAAGTAATGTCACGAAGCAATTGTCACATGACCTAGGTGACTATCTTGACCAAAGGGAGATAATTGTCTTTTGTATCCTTACAATATATGTTTTAAGTACATTTTATTACTATTAATTATGTTCATTTCCAAGAGAAGTGGTTGAGAGATCATCTTATAGCATCAGTGATCCAAAGTTTGAAATTGATATGGGTTCAGATTTAATTTGAGTGGAAGGCTTGACAAAGACAGGAACTACACTATTTTTACATCGTAACTGTTTTACAGTACAGTATATGTGTCTGTCATCCTTTAAACTCCAGCCTTCTTCAGATGAAATCTGTTGGAATTTCAAACCAAATCCTTTATTTATTTGACTAGGGTAGATTGTTCTAGTTCCATATGCTATGCCTTTTCTAAATAGGACCATTTTAAAAAAAATAAATTTTTGTTGTTGCTGTTGTTGTTGTTCGTCTTCGTCTTGCTCTTCTTCTTTTTCTTCTTCTTTATTAATCAACAGAAGCATAATATAAACCTGTGATTTTGTTGTCAAAGCACTCAAGAAGAATTGAAAGAGAATTCCAATCTCTCTGGAATGTCTTTACTGAGATGATCATGAAAAATAATAAAAAATTAAAGGGAGAAAAGGCAAAAAAGGACACATCAGAAAAAGAGAAAAGAATTTATTTTAGTTCCACAACTCTAAGAATACATAATAAAACTAAAATGGATCAGCCAAAATTCTATGACACTAAGACTTAAGATTTGTTCCACAAACAGAAAATTGGCAAAGTAAAATCAACAGGAAAATATAACTAATAGAAGGACTAAAGAAGAAAATTTAACTAATAATAAAAATATCTTGCGGACTGAATCCACCAAAAATCATTTTTAACACTGTCGCAGGAAATTCAAATTAATGAAAATTTACTTTTTACCTGAAAATAGAAACAGAACTAATGTACATTTTTAAGAACTACTAATTTCCACCGTCCCCAAAATAGAATGGTGGGCATAGATGACTTAAAATTAGAAACCGATAACTGATCTATAAACCAGTAACTAATGCTATTCAATGTTTATTTTATTACGTCCCTTACACCAGATTTTCACCCCTGAAAGTATCTAAGGGAGCTAACTCAACTTGGCAGGTTATTTTGATTATAACCTTTAGCAGATATTTTCAATATAAATCTATTCTGGTACAAAGTCAGTTAAAACTAAAGTGCTAACTTTTGTCAGAGAAAGTTTTTTATGACTTCCAATATTCTGAAAAAAAATTACGGGTAAAATATTATTTAATATTTTTTCCGTATTCAGATTATTTGTTTCATCAATAAATAAAATTGCTCTAAATTATCTCAAAATTTCAGATTGAAACAGAAAAAAATTTTAAAAATAAAATATTAATCTTTTTTATATGAAATGAAAATATTTTTAGCATTTGTGAAGAAAATATCTGATGAATTTGTTGCTTTTAAATATATTTTTCATTTTTCTCTTCTTAAGGATTTGAAATTTTAATGCAAAACATTTTTTCATGCTTTCTTCATCTAAAAGAAAAACTCATAATGCCATCTGCATATATATCAGTGGGTGGTGACTCTAGGTCATCAATGTTTGTTGACTCATTACAATCTTTAACAAAATATACTATTGGTATAACTTAGATGCTAAACTAACTATCTAAATATATCATTTTAAAAATTACTGTGCATGAAATTAAGAAAAAAACGCATTTTGGTATTTTAATATTAATTGAAATAATCCTATAAAAATAAACGTTTATTTTTAAAAAAAAATTCAAAGTCTTTGATATGTTTGTCTGTTTATTGTCCCCTTTCCATTTTCTATTGTTTTATAGCCTGGTTAACAAGTTACTGATGGTAGGAATAGGAATAGTTGACTGATATATTTTGTCAACACTACCCGAGCCACAATTCTCACCCCCAACCCTCCAGTTGAAGAGTTAAGGATGCCGCTTTCTTTGATTTTCACAGACTTTCAGTTGGGCTAAATTTAATTTGCCTTTTTTCAACTGATACATTTCTTTAAAAAACCTTATACTGTATTGAATAAATTATTTCAAATGAACAATTGAAAATAATAAGTTGCAATAAAAATATGTTCTTTGAAAAACAGGGCATACAAGTCATTAGAGATTTTTAAAAGATCATTTATAAAATTTAAGCAAGAAATACATTGCCTAAGTATGTCTCCAGCTTCAAAGGGCTCAGATCTATACAGCCTGACCTAGCCACATTAATTTTATTTCATTTTTTTATTACTTACTTTCTTTCTTTGCTTTTTTCATTCTTTTTTTCTTCTTTATTATGAACAATATCTATGAAATATATTTTGGCCAATATTTTGAGGCATGGAGTTAAAACAATTAATTTTGGATCCAGCTAAAGTCAAGAATGAAAATAACAAGCTACGAAAAATTTTTGTTGCTTTGAAATAAATATACTTGAATGTTAATTTGGATGGGTTAAGCTTGACATGCCCAACTCCTGGAGTTGCCACTGATATATATATATATATATATATATATATATATATATATATATATATATATATATATATATATATATATTTAATTATTTAAAATATAAAATATTATATTATAATAGGAGGCAAAAAAATTTTAAAAATAAACAAAAAGTGGAGGCTGCATGGAAAGGCGTAAACACCAAAAAAAAGTGCTTGATGCAGGCTATAAAATCTAAAATATAAGATATAAAATACAGAGCAAGATTCTTTGGAAAAAAATCTCCTTCCAGTGTTCTATAAGTTTGTTTTGGAGTTCATTACTACAGCTTCTTCAACCTGCCTGAGGAGATCTAGCGATCGAAACCCGAGTAGCGTGGTTGTGAGAGATTTTTTCCAAGTACATATATATCCAAGTACATTCTATTCAACATCATCACTTGATAAGACACCAGAAGTGTCAAAACAAAATTGCAACTTTTGTAGTGATCTTGTATATGTTATAAATTTGAATAAATATTATGTGTGTGTGTGTGTGTGTGTGTGTGTGTGTGTGTGTGTGTGTGTGTGTCCAGTTATTCTTGAATGTAACAGATAAGCAAAAGCAGTTACATATTTTAATAAATCTTTCTTGGTTTTGAACTAAATGCTTTACATTAGATGAAAATACATGAATAAACAGTCAATAGGTGAATTGGGAGGAAGGGAGGCTTTTAGTAATTTCAACCAATTTCATTGGTCATTATCAGAGAGGAAGCTGGAAAAGATCTAAGTTACAGATTTTTGTTCAAGTCTATTGAAAAATATGCAGTCCTAATTTGCATTTAGGATTATAAACACTTAAGCCTGTGAATTCCTTTTGTTGAAGCCAATGAAGTTTTTCATTTGTACTCTTCTTTTAATGTTGATAAATTCCATTATATGTAATATTTGCTTGTTATTTGAGTAATGTCAAATTGTAGAAATGTCTACATAAACTATGAAAGCCAATTTAACACTCTTTTTGAGAAAGATGGAAAGTATCCTAAATATGGATATATGCATCGTTCTGTCACATCTTTCTCGTTGTCTGTCATTCATTGTCTGTTGCATTCAACAATACTTGTATAAAAGAAAACTTTCTGTCTAAATATGTGTTATTCAAATATATATATATATATATATATATATATATATATATATATATATATATATATATATATATTGACATGAAGTGGAATGATTATATTTAGTCAATTGCTAGGTCTGCTGCTAAGAAAGTTGGTTCATTGTGTTGTGCTAGACAATTTTTCTCTTCAGAATCTATCTTAGACATTTATAAGTCTACTATTCTTCAATTCATTGAATATTACTGTAACATTTGGTTTGTTTCTTTTGTTATAGTGTTTTTAAGTGTAGCTTAGATGTGGCCCAAGTTTGAAAGTATGGGACACTCAGTGATCTAGTGAGACAAACTTGTTAACTGTTACACCTATTTCTTCTGTTAAAGATTCTTAATAAAATTGAAAATAGAATCTGCATTGTTATTGGTCCTGACCTGGCATCTCCACTTGAGTCACTTTTCCACTGTTGTAATATAGTTTCCCCGTGAGTTTTCTATAAATACTTTAGAGGTAATTCATCTGATGCGCTTTCCTATTTGGTACCTTGACTTTAAGAATTCTAGTGCAGTACTAAATAGATAGCTAGAGCTCATTATTTTACAGTTGAAATTTCTACATATCACTATAAGTTCTATACAAAAATTAATTAAGAAATAAAATAAATGAATAAATCACATTCTTTTTATGTGGCCTTGTTTCTCAATCACTGTTACATATGACATCAAGCGAGACCATTTCAACTGTCCAGCTTCCCAAAGAATACCAGGATGTAGACAAAGGAATTCTAAATACCACACAGCCACCACATGCAAAAGATGAAAGTACTTGAATAGAAATAACAAAATATGAACTTTGGACAGTTTATCCACAACTTCAAGCACAATACTAAAGAGCTGATCCAAAAATTGGAAAAATATAATAAAAAATTAAACACACATCTTATCGTTTTTTTTTAATCAAACTTGTTTGAATGAATACCTGCTGCCTACATATATCTTAATCATATATATATATATATATAGATAGATAGATAGATATATGGCAACTGCCATTTCTTTAAAGAAAAAGGCCATCAATTCAATGTTGAATTGAGTGACAATGGGTCCAGAGGTGACTTTGCAAGCCTGCCTCACTCATGCAAACATTTTCACATGGGTGACACATGAAAGACTTTTGGAGAGTATTAAAGGGCGCTTTCTACTCCTGCACTCTCATGTGACTCATCAGCCTGACACCAGACCTACAAATTTGATCTCAAAACTGACATAAGCACCCTGCAGATCTGTCACGAAAGACATTCAAATAGTTAGCATTAGACTGATGATTTTCATGCAATCTTCAATGACCAGCAAATCCAACACAAGACAGAACATCCTTCATGCAGATATTATATACATGCTCAGATTGAATACCTTCTGGGATCAAGTCTACATCACTTTTCCTAAGAACCCTTTTCAACTTCAAATGCTCAACCCTTTTGGCCCCAAAACAATTGCAACCATCAAAAATTAACTTTCTCCAATCAGTCCCATTCTCTTCCTCTTCCTTTCTCAGTCTTTGGCACTAACTTCACAATTTTTCAGGTTGTCTTTAATTAACATCTGTCAAACATTTCTTGGATTTGGGTTTTGGGATATATATAAAAAAAGGTAGAAAATAGAAGAAAAGATATATATATATATTTTCTTCTATTTATATTTATAAAAGAAAAAATATATAAACTTATATAAATGAAAGATTTCTGACCAAATACATACAATATTGTGTATTTTTGGTTGGCAATTTTTATTTATACAAATTTTGTTAAATACAAATGAAAGTTCCTTGTTAATTATTCTTTTATTTATTTTTTCGATGTACCTGTTTATTTTCTTGATTTTAGGTTCATATCTAAAAATACATGATGCTCAGTAAAAATGTAGCAAATTTATTATCACTTTCAGGAATAATTGACCTTGAATAACCTTGAATAAATTTCTTGAACATTCATGACCTTGAATTTGAAATTACTTAACTCTGATTGGTTCTTTTATGATTGATTAATTGCTGCTCAGTCATGTGACTCATCATTTAAAGGTTATTTGCAGACAACTTTCATTTTTCATTCTGCCCTTCTCATATGACTAAACAACTCACTGGTTTTGAGCGTCAAGTGATTGTACTTTTCAAAGAACATTCAATGGTGGGATTTTGACAAAATGTTCAGAAATTCTGCCTGAATTTTTCAGTCACATCAGTTGTTATCAATTTTCAACAGTTATTTCACATCGTCCCGAATTTACTGCTTTTTTACTGTGCGTCCTGTATAATTTCCTATGTCTGAATATATTTCCTTAAAAAATAAACATAAAAATAAATAAAATTTCATGTAAATGAGATGAAAGAATTGGATTTTTGAAATGAAACTGACAATATAACAAAACAAAAATGAAAATCTTTGATAATGGTTAATGCTAGCTGAAAGTGCTCAGATATTAAAAAATGTGTTTTCAGATACAAAAGTGAAACCAACCAAGAAAATAATCAGGAACATCAAAGAATAAATTAAAAACTTAAATTAAATTTTAAAAAAATTAACAAAGAACTTTCTCTGGTATTTTACCAAATTTGTGAGAATATATATATATATATATATATATATATATATATATATATATATATATTTAGTTTATGCAAAACTAGGTAATCCGCAAGGGTAGACCCAAGGAGGATGATATCCAGAGAGCTCAATGTAAGATTCTGAGCAGATATGTTTGAATAAAAACAGACCACTTTAAGGTTCCATGTAATAAGTTATTTCACCACAACCCCTTTAACAGGGCTATGGATCATCAGACTTTACTTCCAAAGGTTCATTTCAACCTTTGGAAGTAAAGTCTGATGATCCATAGCCCTGTTAAAGGGGTTGTGGTGAAATAACTTATTACATGGAACCTTAAAGTGGTCTGTTTTTATTCAAACAAAAATATATATATATATATATATATATATATATATATATATATATATATATATATATATATATATATATATGTATGTATGTATTAAGGGAATTTGTAGAAACACAGACCATCTGAGAAATAAAATTATGGTTGAATTTAAAAATATGTATGATTTCAATATATATACATGTTTAATTAATCAGTTCCTCTTAGCACAAAACTATTTCATACTATGACAATTTATTTTCCTTCAATAATAATTCTCTGTGGTTTTGTTACCAAAAAGATTACTTATTTTTTATTAAATAAATAAAATCATTTGTTTCCTGGAATAATTTTATATTTTAAACTTGAGAAGTTTCTTTCCAAGAAATCAGTTTTGTTTTTTATGAAAGCCACCATTTAAAGGGATGGAAAAACAAACTGAGAACTTTTATGGTTACTCAATTACCAATATCAAATATGAATTCATATATTTCCAATCACTTGAACATGATTATAATAAAGAAAGCAAATAAAATAGACAATTTGTGAAGTAAATTCCAGCTGACATTAACAAATATGATTATTGACTTCATAGTAAATGAATACATACTACATTAGAGTCGATGGTCAATTGTTAACAGCTGTCTTTTCCTATTACTGAGAGAGCATTAAAGGAAATATGTTTTCTATGTCCAGTTCAATCAAAATAAAGAAAAAAATTCAGTTTCATTTTATAATGAATAATAATGACTGACCAAGAAAATGACCAATACTTGCCAATAATCTGGAAATTTCTTTTAAAAGCAAAAATTTTTTAAAAAAAACAAAGAAATAAATGTATGATCTTTTCTGAATTCCACAAAACAGAAAAAAATCTTAGTAAAAAAAATTAAAAATTTATTAATAATTTTATTGGAAGTGATGATATATATCTATATATCAGACAATTGGTGGCAAAATAGGAAAAGTAGTAATTTTTTTCTCATTTTGTCATTCAATTACCGACATATAATTTTATTTATTCCTTAAATATTCTTTTTATTTTATTCTTTACAATTTGATGTTAAAATTTTCAATCAAAACCTAAAGTTTCTGAGCATATTTTTGCGAAAAATGTCAGAAACAGATGCAATGTTTTGATGTCTTTTAAAATATGAAGTTTTCATGTTTGGGAATTTCGTAGTTATTAAAATTACTTTTTTTAGAATTGTGAAAAAGAAAACACTTCATGCAAAGTTTTTAGAAATTCCTTTTTCCTTTTTTTTAATCATTTCATCTGAAACAAGTCAACAAAGCCACTAAGACTGCAGTCTAATGATGAAAAATATATTTTACACATTAAATATTTATTTTTCAATACAGTTTCTTTCTTTGTTCATGCACTTAATTCAGTGATGAATATTAATCACACAGAGTGAACATTATATAGTAAAAAATTTTCATGCAAATTCAACTAATAGCTATATATCAGGCTACAAAATGATTGATCCAACCTTATATATATATATATATATATATATATATATATATATATATATATATATATATATATTAAGCATTTCACCCCAACCAAGACCACAAAGTCCCTAAGATGCAGGGGTTACAGAGTGTGAAAAGATATAGGAAAAAGAAAAACATTATTTATGAGTGAGAACAATAAAAGAACAGAAATTAAGAAGGCAATTGAAATTGCATTTAAATTTTTTAAGATCAAATTAACTGGTAAGCAAGAAGCAGAAGAGAGTTCCACAAGTGAGAAGTGTAAGAGAAGAAACTGTTAGCATAGAAGTTAAGGTTACATCTAGCCATTTCATCTGTAAAATGACTTAGTTTTAGTAGCAATTAAGAAACACATATTTTAAAATTATATTTATCAAATCCATTTTTTGGGGTTTTTTTTTTTTTGTCTTGAATACATGTTACGGGCAAAAAAGAATTAAGGCATGGAAACTTTGAAACTTTAAAAACTTTAGCGTTAACAATTTCACTGACATGTGTTGACTAAAAAGCAGGTAATTGTCTGAGTAGTGATCAAAGGACAAAATGAAGATGGAGGAATTTCAAAATTAGGGATGTTACATAAAGTTGTTTGATGCTTAACAGGTAAAGTTTTGGCAACATTAATATCACTAAAACCTTCACATCATATAGCCAAAGTTGTAATGAATGGAAACAGGATTCTAGAGGTCATCAACAGCACCTACTCAAACAAATAATTGGTAAAACTTGATATCAATCAGCAGATCAGTGTCCCAAATAGTGAATAATATTATCAAGAGTTGAAAAGCAGATACAATGAATTAAGTGAGAATGAAAATTTAAAGTGGGACATATTAAGAGAAGCTTTAGTAACATCAGCAAACTACACAAGGAAAAAAAGAATGGATGACATTCTTAACATGATGAAAAGGAGAGAAAAGAAAATACCAAGGTATGGCACAGAATATAGGAGAGACGGCACAAAGAAACTAGGAACATATGCAGGTGCACTAAAGAAGAATAACTCAATATAAAATTGTGAAAAAATTCTTCTGAGATGGAACAAATACATAAGAGAACATTTCCACGATGAAAGCAGACAACTTGCAATAAATAGAAATATCAGGAAATATCTAGAAATATTAAAATCTGTAGTTAAATCAGACAATGGCCAAATTAAAAAAGGAACAGAACAGCTTTTGATGATTTCAAATTGACAAGATTACAACACGCATAATAAATGAAATATACAACAGTTATGATATACAGGAAGATCTAAGTAGATTTATTTTCATAGCACTGCCTAAGAAATCAAATGCCAGTGAATGTGAACTCCATTGGACAATGAGGCACATAACAAAACTTATAATCTGAGGAATAGATCGCACATTAGAATTAGACCAGAAATAGGATAAGAACATTATGGTTTGGTTAAAGACACTGGAACAAGGAATGCGATATTTATGCTCAGAATGATATCAGAAAGAGCAATTCAAATGCAAATGGATGTAGACCTATGTTTTATAGATTATGCATTTGATAAAGTAAATCACAGAGCATTTGATGAAGTATGCCATAAAGAACTACTGCAATTTTTAGGTAAGCTTTTGTTATATTTGGGAAGAATATTAGAATAATCCAGAACTTACACTGGGAGCAAACTGGCTGCACATGGATTAAAAATGGATTCTGTAAATATGCAAAAGTCAAGCATGTGTAATCTCATCAGATTTATTGAACCTTTTACAGTGAGGGTAATTCTGGGAGAATTACAAGTCCTACCAGGATTCATTATTAATGGCCACAATTTTAACAACATAAAATATGCAAATGACACAGTGTTGATAGTAGAAACTGAAAGGAAACTACAAGAACTCCTACAGAGTGTAGTAAAGGAAAGTATTCATTATAAGAAGAAAGAATTTATGGTTGTCAGAAAAAAGAAGAGCCCAACATGCAAATTACAAAATGAAGTAAGTACAAAATTTTAAATATATGGAAAGTGTTTTAACAGAGGATGGAAAATATGACACCAAAATCTGAAAGTGTATTGAGATAACAAAAGCTGCCTTCAAAAAGCTATGTAGAGAATTAAGAAACAGGAAAATCTCATTAGTAACAAAGAAAACAGTACTTAACTGTTATGTATTATTAGTACTACTATATATCAGTAAATGCTGGACAAACTCCTCACAGATTAAGAAGAGACTTGAGGCAACAGAAATGTGGCTCTTCAGAAGGATGCTGAGAATATCATGGTCTGAACAGATGAGCAATGATAAAGTTTTAGAGAAAATGGATACAAAAATACACTTATACATCAGAAAGAGATAACTGAAATTTCTAGGACACATAATGAGGAAAGAGGGCTTGGAAAATTTAGCACTCACAGGACATGTTGAAAGCAAAAGGGACAGAGGAAAGCAGCAAATAAGCTACCTAATGAGCTTGTGTAAATTTTTGGTAGAACAGGGATTAGGAGAGATGGCGAAAAGTCTAAATTTACAAAGGACAAGAAATTGTGGAGAGCCATGATTGCCTTCAATGCTATTCATTATTCTTTTGTTGGGAGTTATTCCAGTTAGCAAATGAAATAACCCACTATGCTTAAATTCTCTATCAAAAATGCACACTATCTGTTAAACGTACTATTTATGTGTAACACAATGAAGTGATATGATAAGGCTATTAAAAAAATATTAATATGACCCATTTTACAAATATAGTACAAAGGAATTTCAAGATTAAAACTTAATTAATAATCTTAATTCAAAATTTATGGCATTATACAGAGTAATACAGAGAGCTACAAAGAAACAAGAATAACAAAAATGGCAGTATGAGCTCCGCTTAAAAATGATTACTAAGATATTAGGTTTATAAGTCCCAAACATTAATTCACTGGTGGATGGTTCATTGGATAAAAGCATTTATTGAAATAATCCAGTCATGAGTTCAATACATAGCCAAAGCAGAGATGAACAAAGACTTGGAGAGTTCGGTTACTAAAGGGAAATAACTGAAACTGAGATATCCAGAAAAAGATGTGGAACAAAGAACAATATGGCGACAAAGCTGAGGACAATAGTCCGAATAATGTAAATAATGTACATAATACTTCATCTCAGAAATATAGACAGATACTGAAAGAACAATCTACCCCAGTGAACTAGATAAGGGTTCAGTTTGAAATCCCAATGTATATCATTTGAAGAAGGCTGAAGCTACAATGGCTGAAACATTGTGTATATGATAATGAAGATGAGTACAACAATTCAAACAGTGTAAATCATCTCAGAAATATAGACAGAAACTGTTACTTCTATTTTGATATCAGTCTCTTTGCTTCATCATTGTCCTCTACATTATTTCAGTATCATTCTTTTTATTTAAATATCAAACTTTCTGTCTCAGTATCAGATTCTCTGTTATATAACTAGCTTATTTTTTACCTCTCGTTCAATATTAATTTCTAATCAATTTAAATTATATCTTTAAAGTTTATTTGCATCATTTTGGCACTGCGTAGCCTCAAATTAATCTTAGTGACATTTTGAAAAATGACAAATAGGAATTATTAAAAATGATTTACAAGAAATCTCAGACGAGATTTCCTCTTAATTTGTCGATTTATTTTTATAACCTATACCTTACTCATCATCAACTTTATGACTTTTTTCCAGAAGAAAAAAAAAAACATCAAAATTTTTTATCTCAAGTGCATCTGAACAGTGTTAATCTGCTGATTAGAAAAAACTGCTAAGAATAATGAAAGTTAATTATTTTAGTCCAACATTTTGTACAAAAATAGTTCAGGACAATAAACTCCTATTTTTAATGTATTTTTACAGTAGAATAAATTACCTACAAATATTTATCAAAAACTGATATAATCCACTTGTGTTACCTGTTCAGGTAGTTATTACCTGCCAGAGGAAAAGCACAATATGAAAAAAAGATTTCAAAACTTCCTTCAGAATTTTTTCTGCCTCTGTTATCCTATTTAATGTTTGAAATTTGGCAAGCAGTCATTTTTGGGGCATAATAAGTTCTAAATCTTATTTTTATTTCTTTTGGCAAAAGACTTTTCTTTTCATCACCATACTTGTAAGCATTTCAGATGTTTATCTTGACTTATTTGATATGAAATGAAGCATTCCCTATTAAAAATTTCAAATTGCATGGCTGTTTTTACAAGTCAATAATAACATTTTATCACTTTAAAGATGGAAATAAATAAATAAATGAAAGCACAAAAATGAGTTCTACTTTTTCTTGTTGCTCTCCTCCTCCTCCTCCTTCGCCTAATCTTCCTCTTCCAGTTCTTCTTTTTTGTCTTCTTTCTCTTTCTCTTTTTTTTTCTTCTCTTCTTTCTTCTTTTCTTCTCCCTTTCTTCTTTTCCTTCTTCTTCCTTTCTTCTCTTCCTCTTTTTTAATTCCTTCCTCATCTTGCTCCCACTAATCTTCATCATTCTTCCTCCATTTCTCCTCCTTCTTTCCCTTCTACTGTTCCTCCTTGTTCTCCTCCTCCTCCTTTTCTTCTCCCTTTCTTCTTTTCCTTCTTCTTCCTTTCTTCTCTTCCTCTTTTTTAATTCCTTCCTCATCTTGCTCCTACTTATCTTCATCATTCTACCTCCATTTTTTCTCCTTCTTTCTCTTCTACTATTCCTCCTTGTTCTCTTCCTCCTCCTCCTCCTTTTCTTCTCCCTTTCTTCTCTTCCTCCTTTTGTTCGCTTTTACTTCTCCCTCCCATTCTTCCTCCTTTTGTTTTCTTCAAGATCTCTTCCTCTTCCTTATTTTCTGCATTATTATTCCTTCTCCTCCTCCTCATCTACTTCTTCCTTTTGTTCTCTTTGTGTTCCTTGTTCTCTTAATTTTCATCTTCTTTGTTATTCCTTTTCCTCCTCATCGAACTCCTTCACTTCTTCCTGATGATTAAAAGACTTGAAGCGAGAGAGACAAAGAATCTATGAACAAATGCTCAGTATATCATGTACAGAGCATGTGAGAAACAACAGTGTTGAGAAAAGTAACTACGAAGACACTCTAAAGTATACTCTACTAAGAATCCGAAAAAGGCAGTGAAATTTGTTCCTTTCATTTTAGCAGGTCTCATTATTTTTCTTGATTGTTCTTCATTTTTTACTGGACCTAAAAGTTCAGAAAAAAAAGAACTTAAAATGATAAAACTCATTCCAATTTCCTTTTCTTTTCTGACAGTTCTGAAATTATTTTTTTCTCAGGGATTTGACTTCCTTCTTGGAAACAGCATTCCATTATTGTTGAATTCTATCCTTTTTTATTTTATAGATATAATATTGACATCCTATGTCTAACCATCTTTGTACAGCTCCAAGTGACTGAGTGTTAAATATTGGGAGTATACATTCATATATATGGCCCAAGAATAAAAGCTTTCCCTCAAGCACTTTGCCCTAGAACTAAAATGTTACCCTGAGAATAACAGTTCAAAGGGTGCATGCTGTCTTTCATTATGTTTTCTGCTCTACAAGGAAAATAAGAATTCTTCCTCTAAGGAGGGCCATGAGCAGTCATTTATTTTCTGAACAACATCTATGACCCTTTGGAAGACCCTCTTGGCATACCAAACAGTTATACAATATTCCAGTGCACTTCCAATAGATAAATAGCAGAATGTCATCATAATTTGAACACAACTCCCCAATTTTTCTTTCTGAGCTGCTAACCATGACACTACTTGAACATCTGGTGAATAAATCTATAAAAAGAAAATGGACAAAAGATTTGTATGCAATATTGGTAACATGTGGAGTAGGTGGGGATGTGTCTAGATAAATCAGCTTTTCTGGGACAATGTTTCTTGGGGTTGACTAATAAAATTCTAAAGTCTTTTCCAAAAGTGAACTTTCTTTTCCTCTTTGATATGCAGTGCTTGTATATATCATCACTTCTGACTAATGAGAGATGATGGATGGACATTGCTTAACTCCCTTGGTTCAATTGACAAACATGATATTTACAGCAACTAGCAAGAAAAGCCATTAATATTAATCTCCAAATCAACAAGCAACACACAAATATTTTTCATGCAAGACACAAATTCAAATCAGATTAATTTAATAAAAAGATACTTTAAGGCTTTTATTACTTTGTAAAAATTGATATTTCTCTAATGCTAATAATATCCATGGTAATATATATTTTATGATGCTTATATTTAAAAAAAGAAAGTAGCTAGTAATGAATGACTACAGTTAAACTAATGGTTTGAATAAGACAGTCTATTTGTATCAGCCTCTTTGTTTCAATAGTAGTCTTTCAACATCACTTTCAATATCGGCCTCTCCATTACATTATCAGCCTATTGCTTACCTCTTTTTTCAGTATCAGTCTCTTTCATTGAACAGAAGTATCCTTGTTACCTCTGTTTCAATATCAGCTTCTCTGATTAATTATCAGTCTATTTTGGTAATGGCTTGCATAAGATAAGGGCATATCAAAGTGACAGGCTCAGATGGAAAGCTATAAAAATTACTAGACAAGGTAGCTAAGGAAAGCAAGAAGAAAAGACTAATGATTAATTCAGAATGTATGGTCACCAGCAGGACAAGCTGCTAAATATGTGAGCTTGAAATTGAATACTTTAGATAGTACAGAGATTTAACTATTTGGGTGGTGTATTAACTGATGTACAATGTGTAATGTGGTGTATTAACTGACGTGTTGTGGTGTAATGGATATCAGCTTGGAGTGAGAAATCAGAGAGCCGAGTTCGAATTCCAGTTGAGTTCATTAGATTCACTTATGCACAAATACCCTTGGGAAAGGTATGAATCCATTTCTTCTCCCCCCCCCATGGGTTGAATAGCAGGACAGACTGGGTTCTTTAGCTTTGATTAGCAACCAGTCTACCGCAGAAAGAAATGGCAACCTACTGCGGGGAAAAAAAAATCTGTCTCGTATGGCACTTAACTGAGTGATTGATTAACTGATGTTGGAAAGTGTCATACAAGGGATTCAAACACACATGGCAAAAGAGATCCTACAGAAATTGTAATGGGATTGGTTAAACTAATAGGTAATTAGCATAAAGTGTGCTATAACTATAGCTCATGGGCAATTTTGAGTTAGTGTATTGAGAATATCTATGGCTACTAAGTTTGATCATCATAACAAAATGACGTTGCCTGGCAGAGCTCTGTTGAACACAGAAGAACCTAAAACCATAAAGATTTGTATAAAAAATCTATTATTGTAAAATAAATATTATGCATAATATTTGCTAGAAATGGAGTACCCAAAACATTAGTAACTGATAATGCTCTCGAATTCTGTGACAAGAGTCTATACTTGTGGTTAAGGAAGAATGTCTTTGTCCCATATAAAACACCTCTTTACCACCCACAAATGGGAGTGCTGAACAAATGGCCCAAACAATAAAGACAGGATTGAAAGAATTTTCTTTTCAGCAAGAAAAGATTGAAACTTTCCTACCAAGATCATTGTTAAGTTACAGAATGATACCACATGCTGACAGATTAGAGAGCCCATCTGCATTAATGCGCAGACAGATTAGAGCTCCATTAACCATGTCTTACTCTATTAATGAAAAGATATGCCCAAAAGAAATAAAGAAAATGAGACAGAAAAGTGAATTTCATAATACAAAAAGGATACAACATGGCATTAATATGAAGAATGGTAAAAATATTGTTGCCCATGCAGACCAGTTAAGAGCTATCCAAAATTATAAGGAAATACAAAGTGAAGCTAGTTTGAATGACTATGTAGATGAACAAGAAAGCAGGTAGAAGAATCAATGGACGATCAAAGTTCTTTGGAAGACTTGGAATACAAAACATGGGACACTGAGAATAAAAGAACTAGATCAAGGTCCCCCATAATGAGAAATATTCATGAGACCAGTGAGAGAAGGAGGGAATGTAAGAGAAGCCATAGATCCATGCAGGGTGTGAAACCCAAAAGATTCAGGGAAATGTAATGGGATTGGTTTAGCTAATAGGTAATTAGCATAAATAGCATAAAGAGAGCCATAAATATAGCTGATGGGCAACTTTAAGTCAGTGTATGTAAGAATATCTACGGCTACTAATTTTGGACATCATAACGGAAATTAAGTAAACTATTAAGACTGGACAATCTTGTTAGAAACAAAGAAAAGAGTGTTCGACAACTATGTCATCTGTCTTCCTGTATGGCAGTGAATAGATGCTGAGAATATCACAGACATAACACATGAACAATGAGGAAGTTCTAAAGAAACTAAAAAGATAGAAGGATGCTTATGTTTAAAATCAAAAAGAGACAGTTGAAATTTCTGGGATATTTTATGAGGAAAGAAGGATTGGAAAATTTAACATTTACTGGAGATATTGATGTAAGGACTAGCAAAAGGAAACAGCAAATAACCTCTCACCTCTCATCCAACTCTAGGTCAGTCTTAAAACCTGTCAGTCTAGAAGTACTTTCACATATCGAGGCTTTCTGTTGGCATAAATAGCAAGATTGCATCCACTGCCAGTTTGCTAGATCTTGTATAGCTTACAGACCCTGGTATTCCCCAGTGGTCATCCATCTGGGTACTGGCCAGGCTCAATGTTGCTTAACCAGTGATCAAATGATGTTTCAATGTAATATGACCATAGCAAATAAACTACCTAAAAATTTTGGATGAATGGATAGCGGAGAAGGGAAAATGACGTATGGTAAGGAGTTAAGCATTGCTTAGAAAAACAATAGGCAAGAAGTTGTGGAGAGCTATGATTACATTGGAGCAACAAAGTCTAAGCAACTCTTCTTTTTATTAAACTATATTATTGTGACTCTTATTTTGCTCAACTTATAAAGTAAAAATACAATTATTTTTTTAAATTTACATTAATGTTATTGAAGAACACACCTGTATTATTTTATTTTTCTACTAAATGAAGTATTGAATTATATTTCCATATTTTGTAATGGTACTATTTTTGTCTGGAATATGTTTTGTGATGTAATGGATATCAGCTTGGAATGAGAAATTAGAGTTTGAATTCCAGTCAGGTTCATTATATTCATTTACATGCATATACTCTTGGGATAGGTATGAACACATCTCTTCTCCCAGCTATGAGTTGAATAGCAGGACAGACTGGTTGCCTTGGTTGGCAACCAGTCTACTGCAGAAAGAAATGGCAACTTACTGCGGGAAAAATCTCCTGCCTAGTCAGTCATGAATCGAAAGACAGAATTGCCTAAGCATGTATCCCATATGACACTTAACTGATTGACTGATTATTTTGGTCTAAGAGAATAACATGCAGGTGGATATTTCCTTTATTTACATATGTACATTTTCAGGAATCAATAATGTTAAAATGAACAAAAACCCACTAGTGACACAGCTTATAAGACATCTGCAATAGTCCATTTCCTCATACAACTAGAAATAGTAACAAGCAGTCCTGCATTATTGTTGTAGCATACCTACGGACGATAATGGGTATGTTCCCATTCACATAAATACAGTAGTAAATATTGTATGTGAGTCTGTAGTTGGAGATTCGTCTCCAGCTGTGCTGGTCAAACTCTCTGTCTCTGGGCAGAGAGGATTCCCAGATGAGGCTATGTCAAAGGGCAGAGTCTTGTCTCGGGAAACAGCTACTCGTCCCTGCTTTATTCAGGGTCCACAGGGAATTTTTGGTCAAACCTACAGGATCAGATACCCACATTAAATTCGGCCTTGTGCTACATCTTACTGCGTGGAGTGGTTGGTAGATATCCTGCAGTTGGAGATTCATCATGGAATTCACTTGACTCACTTCTAGCAGTTGACTACTTCTTCTACGCGCCATTGGTGAATCTTATATGCGTTGTTCTTGTCCTAAGTATTATCATTCATTACTAACCTTTATTTGACTATTCTATTCAGTAACCTTCCCTAGGTTACAGCAATTATCCTGATGGAATATTATATTATTTCACTAGAATAGTTCTTGATTGATATTGTCTGATTGTTTATCAGGAAAAGCTTATAACAGTCAACTCTCTTCCAATCCTATCATATACACAGTATTGACTTCTTTGGATAAAGATCAGCTTTTCATACAGATGGAGGAAGATCATTTCAGTTGTGCCTCTTTTTAAAGTTAAATTTACTCTTAACTTAAAATTTAAAATCATAAAAATTTATGATAAAAGTAAAACTGAACTCAAAACTAAATTTTAAAATTAAGTTCAAGTCAATCTCACTTGATTATTAGAGACGTCAACATCAAGCAATTACAGGACATTTAACTATTTGCAAACATGACAGGAAATGTGACACCAAAATTTACTGGGACATTAGAATAACAAAAGACCTTCTAATAGCAAAAGACCTTCTAATAGCTAAACAAAGCATTAAGAAACAGAAACATTTTAATTTTAGTCCTGCCAGATTGCTAACAGCCTTTCTCACAATTATTTTTTTATATTTTTAATAAAATATAGGAGATTCCTGAAAAAAAATCCTTATGCAAGGGGAGATAAGCAAGAATAAAAATGTAGGTGACTTGGTAGTGTTGATATATATTTGAACTTCCTAAGTTAACTTTAATGAGAACTCTTGTAAACTAGTATGGATTTCTTTACTAGTATACTAAAGAGTATACTCATAAAGAATTCCACTTAGTATGTTGAGCAACAATAAATCTTATGTTATTGTTATCACTTGGTTTGTATTCTCATTTCAGTATTTTTCCACAAGATCAATGTCAATTTCAAGTTTATATCACTTAACCTACTAGTACATTCCCATGAGAATGTCTCAATATCCCAAGCCAAGCTGAAAGTTGACTGCAGTCAACACATACCTACATGATACTTCCATAACATAAAAACTCACCTTCTATATATTCTCACTTTGTAAGTTTTCCTGATCTTTGACAAATATTTTCTTTTCATGGTTAATGTCTGCATTCATTTTGTTCAGATATTCAAAAAATTGAGCAGATCACTGTTTTTAGCAAATATTATTTGATACAGAAAGAAACCTGGAAAATTTATAAAATTTATTAGTTTTACAGCCAGAAATAGAATGGAATTATTTGATGTTCTCAGGAATTCTCTTGGCTTCAAAATTCAATAAAATATGCTACACCATAATGACAATAAGAACCTTGGATTTTAAAACTGAATCTGAAGTTAAAATTGATAAAGCCTGAAACGAAAGACGACAGAAGAAATTCCCATACTTTCCTATGCTCAGTTCTTTGACATTATTGAAGTTTCACATTTTCCATATATGAGAATAATAAACTGCATATTTGTGAAGTAATATTTGAAATTTTGTATGTCTTCAGCATCATTCTTTTTCAGTTCAAATAAGGAGTTACTAAATAGAATCAAGGAAATTTTAAATTGCTTTCATAAAAATGGTAATATATAGACCAGTGATTCTCAGCCACCATGCCACAGCACACTAGTGTACTGCACAATCCTCTTAAGTGTGCTGATAAATAACACCTAAAATAGGAAATGAGAAAGACTAATGCTCAACTGAAATGAGAGTCTGTTTATCACACATTCAACCAAACATTGAAGAAATCACGAAAAAACACCAGGCACAGATTTCACACTAAATAATCTGCATTGAAATGAAGTGAGTTCATATTTGCGTATGTATTTTTATTAAAACTATGATTTTATTTCATAACATTTAAATGTATACCCTTTAAAAATTTGACTGTGATATTTTCATTTGCTCCTAAGTGTGCTGTCGCTTAAAAGGGTTGAGAAACACTGATCTAGACAATATCAAATTTTATTATGTAAGTCTGTTTTCACAAAGATAATTGATACTATGGTGTTTAAAATTTGCATGTTGGCATATTCTAGGTGTGTGTGTGTGTGTTTATATATAAACAATTAAAGAAGAATTATATAAAAACTTTGGTTATTACTACAGATCTTTTATTCTTTTTTATATTAACTGTAGGGAAACAAAGTTCTCAATGTCTTTTAGGTATGTCCACTTTCTTTTTCTGGTTCAGAAGTTACAGTAAGTAAGGATAAGCATCATTATAGTGGTTGAGCTCAAGCTTTGCACTGAGTTGGAATGACCAAAGTAAAACTTCATTGGTGGAGGGTTGGTATGGTTATAACGATCAAGCTCAAATCAGCCTTGCGCTGAGTTGGAATGACCAAAGAAAAGGTTGATATACTTCAGATATGGAGGTTTTGGAAGATATATGCAAATGCCTTGTATTGAAAAGTGAGGAGAGAGTTCAGTCATGTAGACTGGGGAAATGAATGCGTGCCAGCAGGGCCATTTTTTTCCACATGAAGTTACATCTTGGAGCAAGAGGGTGAAAGAGGATAAAGAAGGAAATGTATGTCTTTTTATAGATTTAATCAACACCACCTAATGGACGTTTGATGAAGTCATGGGGAGGGGTAATGAAATTGCCAGTTCCTTTATTACTAGCATCATGGGAAAATGTTTTTTTTTTATTTTTATTATTTTCTTTATTGATTTTATTTAATTTACCCACAATAGTGTCTGATGGTAAAATTTTCAAGATATATTTATACAAGCAATATATAATATTTTTGTTTTATTTTATTGTCCTATCTCCTCAATAATGTTTGCTCATTTACTTACCTACTTACCTCTTGTTTCTTGGGGTGAGATGATTAAAAAATATCATTAGAGTTTCAGTTTATAATATCTATCTTTTTAAAAAATATTCATAATAACTTATTCTGGTGAATATACTTTTAACTTAAAACTTTATGACTATTAGCTGCATCCCTCAAAAAACATATTATTAAAAAACTTATAATAATTTTCTGCATTTATTTTGATATCATTATAAAATTTAAAGGAATTTTACTGCCTACAATATTAGCCCAAAACATTTTCTTATGCTGGTTGACTGTTTCCACAAAGAACATATTCTATAGCTCAACCATTTGCTCCATTTAATGTAACTCAATATTAATTAAAATTTACTGCTTAGAAATCAGTTTTCTTGTACTACTTCACCCAACTGTTTGTGATGATTACTTAAAAGTTCTAGTTTGTTCTTAATATTCTGCATTTATCTTTCTATTTACATTCATAATACCAACTTCTTCAAAAATTTTCTTGTGAGCCAATTCACTTTGCTTGCTTTTTTTTAAAATCATTTCACCCTAAGCAAGGCAATAAAGCCACTAAAAGGCAAGGAGTTACTGAGTTTTAGAGAATATGAGAAAAAATATACTATTAAGGAGAGAGAACAATAAAAGAACAGGAATTAAGAAGAGAGAACATAACGATTGACATTGTATTTAGATTTTGGAAAATCAATGTTGACTGCAAAGGAAAATACTGGGAGTTCCACAAGCGAGAAGTGTGAGAAAAGAAACTGCTAGCAAGAACGTATGGTTGTATTTCATCATTTCAACAGTAAAATCATGAAACTTTGCTACCAAACTAGTAGTGTACTTAAATTCATAAAGTCTTGATAGCAGAGAAGAAATTTCTTAAGAACAATTACCATGAAAGTATTTGTAGAAAAGGTACAGGGAAACTATGTTTTGGCAAATGGGAAAGTGACTGCAGTCAAGATGTCAGCTCAGCAATTATTACTGTTTTCATTTTTTCTTTTAATGACATTCTTAACACAATTTTTTCACCAAGTTCTTTTCTTGCCAATGTTTTTACTTTGTTTTTTGATTCTTCTGTCATCTTCATTCAATTTTTTTTTTGCAATTTTCCAACATTGTGTCCACATCACTAAATAACTTTACAGAATCATTTTATCTTTCTTTCTTTTTTTTGCAGTGAACTTCACCTTGTTCGAGGTAGAAAGTTACATTAAGGGGTAGTTTATATGGATAGGAAGGTAAGTTAATGGTTAACTCTATACTTGAACAGGTTAAGATTCTCGTGATTGGGGAAACATCCTCATGGGAGTCAGATCCACAGAGCAGTGGTCTGTGAGAAGAAGCTGCTTGAGTGGAACTTACTTCTCACTAAAGGAATGTGGGTGCTTTGCTACTATGTATGTGGTATGATGGGTTCTTGCCGTGAAAATTAGACCAGGCAGAACCAAGGAATGTAGTTCATTCAAACACTTTCTATGGAAGTAGTGAGAGGAACAGTGAGAGGCTCACTGCATCCCACCCGTGAGAGAGAGGTTGGATGGTGGAAAATAATTCTTCTCCAGGGCTTGGAGATAATTTTGAACTCTGTGTAAGACTGGAAAGTGAGGACTGGGCAGCTCTCACTTTCTTATAAAGGAGGAAGATAGAATGAGGAATCAGTTACTTACTGGAGTGGTACAGGGAGATGATCACTTTACCTGCATCTTTAGCGATGGATCAATATTTAAGAGTTCCACAAGGTTGGGTGTGAGGCCCAGTATTCTCTCAAGACACAGAGCCTCTTCTAGTGAACATCCATTCATTGTGATGGGCAATAATTTGGGATTTGATCAGCACTGATGGAATTTGACCTGATGTCTTTCTTACAGTGATTCATGGGAAGAAGCTGTTCGAGTGGAAATTACTTCTTGCCAATGGAATACAGCAGGAATCTGGGTGGTTTGCTATGAGGTACAAATTTTTTTTTTCTTTTTAAGCTTAGCGCCCCGAGCAAGGCATGAAGCCACCAGGGGGGTTGCAGAAGATTTGTAGCAAGAGCAGATAGGAGTGATAGAAGAAAGGATGAAGGGAAGGGTAGTGTGTAGATCAAGGTAACTGGAGATGTCGATTGACATTACATTTGAATAGTTGGAGATTATAGCTATCAGGGAAACAGTAATTGGGAAGGGTGTTCCACAGGCGAGAGGTGCGAGACATGAAGCTATTGGAGTAGAAGAGACGGCTACATTTTAAAGTTTCATGTATTCATGGAGACTGGGGACCAGGGAAAGCAGCTCATCGGAGCAATTGCCATGAAAGTATTTGTAGAAGAGACAGAGAGAGGCGACGGCGCATCTGTGAGATAGTGGCTGCAGGCGAGACGCCAGATCAGGGCCAATCACATTACATATCCATCTCTGGATCTTGTCAAGAACTCTGAGGTAAACAGAAGGTGCCCCAGACCATATATGGCAGCAATACTCCATGCAAGGGTGAATAGTCGTTTTGTATATTTGAAGTATCGATTCAGGGGAGAAAAATTTCCTGGCGCGGCACAGAGAGCCAACTTTCCTCGCGATGGACAATGCAATTGACTCAATGTATTTGTTCCATCTCAGGTCAGCAGTCAACGTGAGACCGAGCAGATGCAGGGAGTCACTCTAAAGAAGTTGACTATCAGACATTCTAATGAGGGGCAGGTAAGGATATCTATGGTGGTTAATGGAGAGTAGTTTAGTTTTAGAGGCGTTAAATTTGACCATCTAATTGTTGCCCCAGTTAACAACCGATTGGAGGTCCATTTCAAGACGCGCGGCCAGGTTAGTTTTGACCGCGACACTAGATTTGGTTTTGAGGCAGGAGTAAATTGTAGTGTCGTCCGTGTAGATGCCAACTTGGGAACCTATGGCGTCAGGAAGGTCATTGATGAAAATAAGGAAAAGTGTGGGGCCAAGGATGGAGCCTTGGGGAACACCTGTGTTCGTGGGATAGGAACTGGAGGAGAAACCATTGAGAATGACCTTCAATTCTCGATTTGATAGGAATGATTGTATCAGATCAAACAGTCGACCAGTAATACCGTAACCCTGGAGCTTACGAAGAAGGCCGGCATGCCAAACCCTATCAAATACTTTGGAAATGTCTAGGGCCACGGCACGAGCCCCACCATTATTTTGAAGTGCTTGGTAGACGGTTTCAGTGATGGCCGTAAGCACGTCAGCTGTAGAACAGGCGTAGCGGAAACCGTATTGCTTGTCTGAGAGAAGGTCGTGTGTGGTAAGGTGGTTAACCACTTCTGCATTGATTAGGGCTTCGAAGACTTTGTTGAAGAGGGGTAGGAGACTAATAGGACGGTAGTTAGCGGGGTCAGAGGGGTCTCCAGAGACAGGAACAATGGATGCGGACTTCCAGCAGTCGGGAAAGCAGGATTCCTTGAGGCAGTAATTATGCAGTTTAGAGAGGGCGGGTGCTAGCTCAGGCACGCATTTCTTCAAGAAAATGGCTGGTATGCTGTCTCCACCACTAGCCTTGTGGGGGTCTAATTTGGAGATAATACCCAGTACTGATGGCGGGGGTATGTGTAAGCTGCTCAATAGGGCCTCAGTTCTTAGAGAGAAGTCAGGTATGGGTACACCGGTGGAGTCAAGTGTCGAGTTATACGAGAACTTCCGAGCAAGGCATTCAGCCTTGTCGGTTGAGGAGGTCAAGACCTCAAACTGGTTGAATAAAGGAGGTATGGAGGGTTTTCTATTGTTCAGGACACTCTTGCAGAGCCGCCAATAATCTTTGGAGCCAAATTTGTGAGATGCAATATGCTCCCTCATCTGAGCAGCAAATATTGTCTTAGCTTCGTTGAGGACACGTTTGCACTTGCTACGAGCGGAGGCAAAGAGACGTCTATTACAGTCTGACATGTCGCTACGAAATAAGTGAAAGAAGTGGTTCCTATGGGCAATGGCGGCTGAGCAAGCAGCGGAGAACCAAAGGGAGGAGTGCAACTTGACCTTAAATTTCCTTGAATATTTAGATAAAGAAAATAAATAGATTTCACTAATTATTATAAATATATTTATTTATATGATAAGTATGATCAACCTTTGAGTTGCATAATAAAATCTCACACCATCAAGTAAGTGAATGCAAATATGTGCAATAAAATGAGATATTAAAATATAAAATTGACAAGGTATATTTATCATATAAATATATCCTAAAAATGTCAGTATTTGTTGGTTTAGTACCAATTCTGTTGTGAGAACATTGAACAGTTTAATAAAATCTAACATGGTGAATTAATTTTTTATTTTCATAGAATGTCAATTTTAAGATCAAGTTTTTAAAAAATAGCAGGCACATCATTCAAAATGAAGTTGTTTATATATGAAAATATCAAAATGGTTGCCTTATGATAAAATAACACATTAGCATTTATCCTCTATGTTATCAATTATTAATAAGCCAGGCTCAGTCTTAAGTAAGATTGAATTTCATTTCTAATCCACATGTTATAAAACTAAAAAAATGACAGACATTGCTGACAGTTTATTGATAAAGAACTTTGAAGATTCCATACTTCAAGTTCTAATTTAAAAGCTAAGAATTTGAACATCATTAACCATCAACACAAATCTACTTTTATAAGAGCCAGATCAGGCTGAAAATGGAGTGCTGATGTCATATTTGGGTGGGATCTGCCTAGTTCTCACTTTCTAGTCTTGATAGAGTTTCAAAGTGTCTGTGAGTCCTTGTTGGAGAAGTATTATTTTCCACCCTCCAACCTCTCAATCACAGGCATGATAAGGTGAGGCTCTCACCACTCTATCGCTATTTCCATGGAAAGTGCTTGGCGAACTACATTCCTTGGTTCCGCCCAGTCTAACCTTTATGTCTAAGACCCACCATGCCACTTAAATTGTAGCAAACCACCCACATTCCCTTCGTATTCCATTGGCAAGAAGTATGTTGCACTCAAACAGCTTCTTCTTGTGAGCCAACTCCCAAGAGGATGTTTCCCCAATTACTACAATCTTAATCTGTTCAATTCTAGAGTAAAATATTATTTTCTACTTTCTATATAAACTACTCCTTAACATTAACTTCTACTTCAAGTGGCCTCAGGTGAAGCTTACTGTAAAAAAAATTTTTTAAATAAATAAAAATTTACTTTAGTTCAGAGCCAGTTTGTACCTGATATCAATCATATGTATATGTATATATATATATATATATATATATATATATATATATATATATATGTATGTATGTATGTATGTATGTATGTGTGTGTGTGTGCAGATATGTAGAAAAATAGGAAAGAACATGTTAGGTAAATAATCCAGAGTTCCTTAGTATTTTTGTTTTTATTTTTAAAAAAAAACAGTGCTCCATACAGAAGTAGAGCTTAAATTATAATTTTTTTTTAAATTATAATTATTTTTTTTTAAATTATAATTATTTTTTTTTAAATTATAATGATTTTTTTAAAAAGAAGGAATCATATTTAAAAAAAAATCATATATATATATATACATATATATTGGTATTAAACCCTTAGTTTATTTTCTATTTTCAGCTTTTCACTTATTTTAAACTTTAACTTTGATTCTTCCTATATATATATATATATATATATATATATATATATATAGGGTTTAATACCAAAGTCAACAGAGTCTAAATATAATAAAATAATATTATCAATAACAAAATCTGCAACTCAGAGTTTCATGTAACAATAGCCATCAGGCCTGTTGTTACATGAAGCTCTGATTAGCTGATCTTAATATTGATAATATATATATATATATATATATATATATATATATATATCAGGTGGAAAAGCAAATTTGTCCAAATTGTGGAAAAGCAAAATTGTCCATTTGTTACATTAAGATCTGAACTGTTGTATCTTAGAAATGATTAAAAATATCTTACTGGAATTCTCTGAGGTTTTTATAACACTATTGGACTTTGAGCAATAAGAATGTATAATTACTCACCAAGCATAACAGAAGAATCATGATGAAATCGATCGTAAATAAAATGACATGTTCATCCTTAATTAATCCTAGCTAAGTATAAGAAGCTCATGAAGTACTGAAATAAATTTCATATATATATATATATATATATTATTCCAGGATTATTTTCCAACTTATTCAAGATGATCTTTGCCTCTCTAACTTTCTAACTTTCTGTCCTGGAGTAACAAGGTGTCTCACAGGTTTCACATATAATTTCATTTTCAAGTCTTTTTGCATTGCTCTTTGAACTGTCATAGCTGAAACTCTTCTCTCACAGGCCAAATGTCTTATGGATTGAGTTGGATTTTTCTTTAACTCTAAGTTGAAATGATGATCCCTCTTCCTGTTGTGACATCCTGATCCAGTTTTCCCCTCTACCGTTCCCTCTTTCTTAAACTTATTTGCCATTCTCTTGATAGTTCTTGAATGGACTTTGAAGATGGAAGCCAGAGTATGAATGTTGGTACCATTACTGAAGGCCTGAATGATCTTTTTTCCTCTCAGTATTGCTCATTTGGGAAGAGTAGCGATGGTGCAAAACAATTTTAACCTGCTTACTTTCTAGCTGAATAACTCAAAGGGGTTTTTCAATGATTCCTACAACAAATGGTGTCAAGATAGCTAAATGTCTTATCTGAAAACCTGGAAAAAAGAAACTCAATTATTTTTTAGATATTAAACTTTTTGGGATGGACAATTACGCTGTTATCTGATTTGGAAAATTCTGCTGTTACACCAGGTATATATATATATATATATATATATATATATATATATATATATATATATATATATGCCTGATGAATTGGTAAACCATGAAACTTTAAGTTGCACTACAAATGTACGTATATGTGTATTTATTAATATACACTTCATAGCTCTGTTTAACTACATTGAGCAATGTTTTGTTTTCACCATAAATTAAATTATTTATTTGCTTATCTCTGTATGTACACTATTGCACACATATACAGTTGCTAATATCTCATTATTTTGTTTATATTCACACTTATATCTATCTATCTATCTATCTCTCTATATATATATATATTATATATATATATATATATATATATATATATATATATATATATATATATATATATATATAATGGACATTGAAGTCAATACCCAAAGGTAACAATCTGTTTCAAGCTAAATGCAACCATCAGGCCATGTGCATTATGTTTTTGCTCAACATTTTATATATACTACACAGTGATACATTGTGGGTAATCTATTACACTGTGGGTAATCTATTCTAATGATTATTTTGGTAGTTATGGTTTGTTAATTTGTTTATTATTTATTTCATTTATTTACTTATTTATTTGTTTGCATTAATTTATTTTGCTTGTTTATTTTATTTTATTTATTTTTTGTTTATTTTTGTTTGTTTTCAGTATTCAATTTTTAAGTAATGTAGTAAAAATTTGTTTTTTGTGTCTAAATTTTGAGATGAGTTCTAATCATTTCTTTAGTAGTTTGTTTTGGTCTGAGAAGGTAATTTATAGCTTTTTTTCATCCAGGCATAGTTTACAATTTTTTGATTGATTGTTGCAGGTTGATGTTCTTTTCCTTATTTTCCATGATATTTTTGGTGTGATTTGTTTTTTGTTTTTAATCTCCCAGATATGTTTAAAAAGCATTGTGCTGCTCGCATATTTACTGTTTGTAAAGGATGTTTTGTGTGCATAGTTTCTTTGTTTTCAGAGTGCTTAAGTTATTTCTATGTATATTTTTTCTTTTCATTTGCTGATTTTACAATGGCTTGGTATATTACATTGTTTAGCAAGCAATTGCTGTTTAAGGAAAATTCATTCTTTATTCTGCAGTTACACATGGGTTTAATTTGTTCAGGTGGTTTGTTGATAGTTTTCCTGTTGTGCTTTTTTATTATTTGTGTCAGGTTCTCAGTGGCTGATTTTTAATGTGTTTTTGTTGAATATCTTGCGGAGAGTGCTTGATGCAGGGATGTGTTGTGCATGAATTTGAAGAATATTTTTTATTCATTTTTTTTATATTTTTGTTGTAGGGTGAACCATATGATGTTTCTCTTCCGGTTGGCTTTTTTTCTGTGCTGTGTGGTTGTGTGTGTGAGTGTTGCCAGGAATCCACTATCTTTTAGGGCTGTTTCATATTCTTTCTTAGCTTCATTGAATATGGTTTAATTGGAAGAATTATCAGAAAGCCTGCATTTGATTGTGATATCTGTTTGATTTATGTGTACCTTTTCTTAGGTTAGAAGTAACATCTTGAAAGTCTACTTTGTTTAGGTTAGTTTTTATATCTATATCAAATCCCATATTTTTGAAAATCTTTATGATTGCATTTCTAGTTTCTAAACTGTAAGAAACAAAACAATATCATACACAACACTTCCTTGCATCAAACAAAACGAAAAAAAACAATCATAAAGAGTCGCATTTTTTATGTCAAAATTTGTGCTAAATCTGATTATTGTGAACAACTAAAAACATCCGTACTGCTTGAAAATAATCAAGCAGCACCACAATGTCTAGCCAAAAGAAAAAAGAGTTACCTAAGTTGATATATAAAAGTGGTCAATACACTAAGTAAAGCAAAATTCAAATACCTAAAGAGCCAGAAACTATCTACCTAGGTTTCACCTACTAGATAGATCATCAGGATAATTCTGACTTTATTATTATCCTGATGATCCAGTAGGTGAAAACCTAGGTAGATAGGTTCTGGCTTTTTAGGTATTCTCTCTCATTGATTCTCTCTCTCTCTCTCTCTCTCTCTCTCTCTCTCTCTCTCTCTCCATATATATATATATATATATATATATATATATAGATAAAACTAGTGAGCCAGACAAACCCACCCAGGCCCCACTTAAGTGGATCATCAGGGAAAGCTCTTTTGTTAGTTGTTTACTCATGTCAGGGTTTTTTTCTTTGGGCTTCAAACCTGTATCTGTGCGATTTTTTTTGACAGACTTTCATGTTTCTAGCTCTTTCTTTTTTTAAAACCTTTTTTCCTTTGAGATTGATTTGATTATTGGCAAATCAAAAATTTGAAGGTTTTTCAAAACAAGTATAGTTACCGGTATTCATATATATATATATATATATATATATATATATATATATATATATATATATATATATATATATATATTCACCCTTGAAAGTGAAGTCTGAAGATCCAGAGAAAAATAATATCTCTGGTGAAATAAATTATAACTAATCGAGCCGTAAAGTAGTCTGTTCTTTCTTTAAATTAAATTACATATATATATATATATATATATATATATATATATATATATATATATGTATGTATGTATGTATGTATGTATGTATCTTTGTGTATCTCTGTGTGTATGTGAGATCTGTTTGGAATGTATCCAGTCATATTTTGGAATATCTGAAGAATCAGTTGCATAACCTTGATGTAACTTAGCAACCAGTCGGAACGGAGTTTATTATGGATGCATGAACAGACACTCTCCCATGGGATTACTCAATCAGCACTGAGTAAACTTGTGTATTATGTGGCTATTGCATTCACAGTGAATATGCATATTTTGCTTACAAATTGGTTATCCATTCACAGAAACTACTTGAATAATAAGGATGACTTCTGGGGATGATTTGTTAAGAGAAGCCAAGATGAAATTTTGCTATTGACACTTCAAACTTGGCTTTGAATCCATTTGAAGCCAATCACATGATGGAAAGCCTCCAACTAGCAGAATATTCAAAAATGTGCAGGCTGTAATGAAAAGAAATTGGCAATTCCATGCATTAGAAGATCCAGGGATATTGTGGAGTGTGCACAAAATATCCAGACTTTTTTAATTTAAGCTTGACTGCCATTCTTCATGTCTTGTGTAGAGATTTTAGCAAAAAAATCATAGAACAAGATCTCAACTACCACTGCCCCAAATGTGGCTCCCTGCAATGCTTAACTTTCTCCAAAGATAAAATTTCTATTGAAAGGGAAGAGATTTGAGACTAGGAACAAGATTAAGGAGGTTACAATGAGGCAGCTGATGGTGATCCTGAAAGAGGATTTTGTAAACAGTTTCAAAAAGTACAAATTATATTGAGATGTGTGTGAGGAGAATACTCTGAAGAGGACTAAAGTACCATTTCCCTAAGTAGGCTACTTTTTTTTTATTAAAATTAAATGGCTGTGGAGAGGGAAAGGGGGTAGATAAAAGGACTGAGAGAGTGTGAGGGAGAGAAAGAGAGAAAGTGAAAGATAAATGATGCCAATGAAGGCAATGATAAAAATTCTTGTTTTTTTTTTTGGAAAATTTGACAAGATGTTATTCTCCTCAAGAAGTGACAGAAGGTAATGAAAAAACTTCCTTCAGCTATGATTTAAGAAAATTTTCAAGAATTTATTTTCAGTAGTGATTCCAATGCTTACTAAGTACCCTACTATGTTGACCTTGAGCCAGACTGAACTAAAACTGATGTTTTGCTAAGAGTAATATTTGGCAAGCTTATCTAACAAACCAAATCTCTAATGTAGTATGGGTGCTCCTCTAATCTGAACTTAGGCCAAACTAAGCAAAATTTAGATACTGTCTATGAAGCCATTTCATTGTGGAACAATAATTACGATGTGAATCTCTCAGATCTACTCTTTCTGTATTGCACTTCTTAGCAATATTGTCTCATAATCATTTCGTGAGACGACCATGTTTTTTAGTGTTCATTTCAAACTCTGCTTTTATCCTCTGCATGAATATATATATATATATATTTCTAAAGAAATAACAGATTTTATTTTATTAATCTGATATATTTTTATTACTTTAAGTGTTATTTTTAATGGATAACCATATTTGAATCGATGCTCCATTTATATAAATGTGTATCCACTAAAAATAATGTTTAAAGTCATAAAAATATGACGGATTAATAAATGAAAATATAAAATTCATTGATTCTTTAGAAATATATATATATATATAATTTTATAATATATATGTCTGAGATGAGGTATTGTAATTATTTACATTGTTCAGACTGTTGTCCTCATCTTTATTGTTATGTTCACAGCATTTCAACTGTTGTACACTCCAGCCTTTTTCAGGTGATTGGAATTTCAAACCGAACCCTTTATTTCATCCACTGGAATAGATTGTTCTAGTTCCATGTGCCATGTCTCTTTTATATGTCTCAGTTATCTCCCTTTAACTCAACTCTCCAAGTTTTCGTTCACCACTGCTGTAGCCAGGTATTGAACTTACAAGTCTTTGGATCAAGTCATTAGATCCAACCAATGCTTTTATCCACTGGCCATGTGTCCTTGAAGACATCAGTGCATGAATTATGGGGACTTATAAACTTAATATCTCACTAACCATTTTACCAGAGCTTATATTACAATTTTGTTCTTATTATTGCTTTTCTCTAGCATTCTCTATTACTGGTTTCCATATTGTAATGATTTCTATCCTTGGCTGGCTTAGGAGATTTTTGTTATCTAGTATATGTGCTAATTCCTTAAGTTTTCATATTTTCCAGTGATGTTCTCTATCTGTTATCTCAACCTCATCCCACAGGGGGCAGTGATCTTCCTCCCCCCCCATATGTGGTCAGGTACACCGGATTTTTCTATTTCTCCTCGTGTTACAGCTTTACAATGTTCTTGCAGTCTTACCTTAAGCAGGCAGCCTGTTTCTCCTTTATATTTCTTACCACAGCTGTACGGGATGGCATACACACAGTCCTTAGTCATGTTTTCCTTTATAATGGAGGGTGGGGCTAACTCAGAGACCCCCCCCCCCGCCGATCATAGATGTGTCTGCAAAGTGTCAAACCAATTTTGAAGGTCATCCTGATGTTATATGAACCATAGATCTTTTGTATTTTTTTCCAATAATCCCTTCACATAGGGTAGGTAGACTGAAGCTGTTGCCTGAGTGTTGTAATCCTCTTGTACCTTTCTATCCCAGTTTGTCAGAACTGCTGCCATGTACTCAGGGTAGTTGTTACATTGTAGGGTACTGCTTATACTGACCATTTCTTGTTCATAAGTCTCTGGGTTGCCACTTTTGCTTGATGCTGTAAGCCATGCATGATCCCTTTTTTTACACTGTATGGGTGGGGTGGACTGTATTGTGGGAGTTAAAGTTCAGTTATTGTCCAGGGAATGTTGGCTTGCAGTATACGGATGTTTTGAATCCATGCTCTGTTTGAGATATTACTACATCCAGGAAGACGAGTTTGTTATCGTTTTCTTGCTCCATTGTGAACTGTATAGATGATTTTATTGAGTTCACATGGTTCAGTAGTAACTGGACCTCTTCTTGGTGTGGCCAGAGTATGAAGTGTCATCTATGTATCTCAGCCATAGGGTTGGCTTTAGTGATGTGGATTTTAATGCCATTTCTTTGAAGTATTCCATATATATGTTTGCCATTGTTGGTGATAATGGCAAGCCCATTGCTAAGCTTTCATCCTGTTGATATATGTATGATCCCATTTCATCTACCACTTGTATATTTGAGAAAACTTATTAAAAAAAGTGTATCTTCCTGTTTCCCCCCTGCTTTTTTTTATTACTTCAAACATTATTTTTAGAGAATACCCATATTTGAGTAGTCAAGTGTGCAGGCTGATAGACAAAATAAAATACTAAAATAAACAAACTAAAAAAATAAAATCCATTAATTCTTTAGAAATTGCTTTGTTTACGTTTTCAGATATAAAACTGTCCAGTTACAATTTTCAAGGAAATCTGACTGAGTGAATGTGCTTTAAAGGCAAATAGAACCTTGCATGACTGTGAAGCTCTTCATAGCTGAGCAGTAAAAGCACATTGTATCAAACTGCGATTTCTCCTGTAAAGAGGGACACAGATTCGAATCCTGTTGGCGGGCACATTTTCTTTAATAAGTTTTGAACAATAATAGAGGGTTATGCCTTTCTCCTTGTTTAGGATTGATGTTCTAGTTCTTTCTTAAGTCTTTTCCTTCTCTTCCACTCACAGTAGCCCTTTTCTTCTTAGTGGCATTATCACCTAGCTTGGGGTGAATTGATTAAAAGCAAAAAGAACTTTTCTCAAGTGTGCAGGCTGGCAGACTGAATAAAATACTGTTTAAATGAAACAGAGCATCTACTCAAATATGGATATCCACTAAAAATAATATTTGCAATAATAAAAATGTGTTGGATAAAAAATAAAATCCACTAATTCTTTAGAAATTGCTTTGTTTACATTTCAGATATGAAACTGAGTAGATAGGATTTTTGAGAAAATCTTAACGAGTGAATATGCTTTAAAAGGAAAATAGAACCTTGTTTGATTGTGAATCTCTTTGTAGTTAAATGGTAAAAAATGTTCAGATAAAACTGCAAAGAGGGACACAAATTTGAATCCTACCAGAAGGGGCACATTTTCTTTAATAAGTTTTATCAACTGTACAGGCTTGTAGACAAATAAAATACTGTTTAAAATAAATGGAGCACCTACTCAAATATGAGTATCCACCAAAAATAATGTTTGAAGTAATAGACAAATATATATATATATATATTATAAAATTATATATATATATATATATATATATATATATATATATATTTCTAAAGAATTAATGAATTTATTTTTTTTATTTATTAATCCATCAAACTTTTATTGCTTAAAAATTATTTTTAGTGGCTACCCATTTAAATAAATGGAGCATCTATTCAAATATGGGTATCCATTAAAAATAACGTTTGAAAGTAATAAATATCTGTAATTTTTTCAAGTATTTTTAAGCTGACATTATTTCTTACTACTATAAACATTATTTTTTGTGGTTCCTAGTGTTTGAGTTGCTACCCCTGCTTTTTATTTTATTAAACAGTGAAATTACTAATAACATAATTAAGAAGTAAAAATAGCATTTACTAATAAAAGAAAAGTCTCTGTGGGTAAACAGGTAGAGATGCACTTTGGCTAAAAATGTAGTTTCCCTGATGGAAAAAAGGGATGTAGGTTCAATTACTGTCAGAGGCACAATTTTTCTTTAATAGGATTTCTCAATCTTGGCTAGTTGTTATTACTTTCAGTATTTAAGAAAAATAAAAAATAAACAGGAATTAAATATGTGTGTTAGAGTAAACTCTGAATACAGTTATCTCCCTTTGCTAAGGAACTCTCTAAAACAAGGGATAATTTAATACTTCCTTTATTTTTTTTCTGCTGTATATTCAATGGTAAATAAATTTGTTATGTTGTAGATTTCTCATTTCATTCTCCTTTCCTATATACTTCTTGCTGCTATTATATGTCGACTTACCAATGCAACCCAACAAGCTATGGGCACAACTCAACAATGTTTAACAAATAAAAATAATGTTTATATAGTCATCAGAATTAATGTATGATTATAAAAATCCATTTTTAAAAAAATATCTTATCACACTAGTGACCTTGCCATTAATCTGATAAATTTCTTGTACAGTGAAATTAATAACAACTAGTCTACATCAAGAAGTCCTACTAATGGGAAGCATAGTCTTTTCATTAGTAAGACATCTTGATCTAGTCCAGTTGTTATTCATTTCACTGTTCAAAAAAAAAAAAAAATAATAGCAACTCAAACACTTATACAATCTAAAAATAATGATTAAGAAATATATCTGTATGATATACACAAAGCATTTCTTTACATATTGTTATGATAAGCATATTGTGGCAGAACAAAGAAATAAATAATTGTAATAACATGAAATACAACAAATGATAAATTAGTGTAAATGTCTCTTGTTGAAAAAAAGAGATAAGCGGAGTTGTAGAAGGTGTACAGCAGAAAAGGGAGTTGTGACTAACTGGGGCAACGGTCTTTGGCAAGCTGTTGAGTCTAATGTTTCTTGGAAATGGGAGGTCGCTTTCCAACAAAGTCTGTGAATCTAGGCCAAGATGTCATCCAACTCCATAAAATGTCCCTTTGATAGGCTTTTATGTTCTTCCATAGGCTCAAATCAGCTCCAGTTTTGTTTTTGTTTCTTTAGGCAGGAGTGGGTTCTATTGGGTGGAAATTATGGATTGTATCGTTTATTTTTTCTTTGAGTGTGTGAGTAAAAACGGAAGGTATGTGTGGAGCCTTGCACAGTTGACAGAATTTTAGTTCAGTTTTGGTTGTTTGGAGCATTCACATATGGCTTGTGTTGGAAATTAGTGTAGCATGAATCAGAAGAAGATCTCACTTTAGGAAGAATGTAACAATATGTAATTTATTTTTCTTGATTTTTTTATTTTCCTCTATCAAATCACTTTTTACATTTTCTTATCAACAAATCTCATTGATTTGTTTACAAATATTTATTTTATTCAGAGTATTTTATTAACTAAGTAGTAATATTGCCATGGTAATGAGTTTGCATTCAATTTTCAAGTTCCAACAGCTTCCAACTGTTTTTTAACATATGTAAATGCATTTAAATAATCATGTATAGTCAAGTTCATTTGAATATGTTATTTATAACAATATGACAAATTTCAAATGCATCAGTCAGTCCCAAGTGATAATGAAAACAATGAGGTTTTTGTAGCTTTTAAACCAAACTAAATAAGAGTAAACATTTTTTTTATTTACTTTTATTTTCTTATTGTGGTGGTTTGAACTCTTTTGTGTGTAGAACAATATATACTAATTTTTAAAAGTATCAGATTGAATTTTTATTCAATAAAATTCTTTCAAATAACACTAGATTTTTTCTCAAAAGTTTGTTTTCAAAATAAGGGGGCATCTTATACCTTGTATTTTATATTTAAAAAAAATATGGTACTTTGTGAATTGCTTGCTTGAATGTTCACAATGTCAATTCATACTGAATACAACAAATCACATTGATTTTGCCTAAAATGGAAAAAGTTGACCTGATAAATCAATAATATGGATTGGAAAAAGGTGGAGTGATAATATTGATGCTTCTACTTCGAGTAATTTTTATACAATTACAATAATAGTAATTGTAATATTAATGTTCTAATAAACAATATCAATGGTGCTAAAACTGTATAGAAAAGAATTGCAAGTTTGTGAAAAAAAATCTCTATAAATTAAGATTTGGTAAAATTAACAAATTAGACAGATTCAAATTATAGTAGACAGTATTGTTGTACCTTCCAGATTTCTTTAGATGCTTTTGTCAATCGGGGTACCCTTCAAAAAATTTCAAACTATACCTTTTATTTAATCTACAGAGGTAGATTGTTCTCATACTCTTGTCCATGTCTAGAGATATTTTGTCTTGTTCTTATTTAGTATTGTTCAGTTATCACTTGTCCTGTTTGTCAAAATCTGCAGTAATCAGCCCAAGAATTGACCTTACAATTACTATGTCACCAAATTCACAAACCATTGCTTTAATCTCCTGGACTATTGACCCATATGATCATAACAACAAAGATGAGGATAAAAATCTGATTGTAAATAATGTAATTAAATAATAATGTCCCATCCTAGAAATTCAAAAAGTGTCTATCATATTTTTCTTTCCCCACCACCTCTTACATTTACTACTCTTTGCTAGCTTTCTAAAAAGGTGCAGTGTATATTGTAGTTTCACCTATCAACTTGTTCACAATCCTCCCCAGTCTTTTGAACAGGAGTAGAGGTATATCCCTTGTCTCCTGTTTAGGATTAGGTTTCCAGTTCCTTCTAAAATCTACTTCAACTCTATACTCCTAATGCTTTTTCTTATTTATGCTAATGCAACTCTATACAGTAATCCTCTACCTTGAGTAGCTCTTGGGCATTATATTAGGTGAGCATTAAAAAAAAAAAAAATTAAACAATTCATTTTAATAAGATGGATTTCTATTTTTTCTATGGATTATTTCATTCCATAAATATGTCACTAAAGTAAGTAAATAAATAATCCTGATTTTAATCAAGTTTTTTAACTTGAAATTTGACATTTATGTTTTTAGCCAGAGCTGGAACCTCTACCAAGTTTTATTGTTAGTGGTTAGAACTATAACAACATAAAATATACAAATGACACCATGTTGATGGTGGATACAGATAGGAAACTGCATAACTCCTTAAAAAAGTATTAAAGGAAAGTGAGAAGAAAGGACTAATCATCAATTTCAGGGAGACAGAATGCTATATCATCAAACTCACAAACTAACACTTCAATCCATTGTAGGTTACCCAGATCAATATACACGATGAAGGCAGAGGAGTAGAAGGGCAGTACAGCAACAAAAATGTGATAACAACAACAAAGATGAGGACAATAGTCTGCATATAAGTAGTGAATTACACTGTTTAAAAAAACAAGAGATGCTTATTCAAATATGTATATCCACTAAATATAGCATTAATAACTATAAGAAATAGACACATACATGCACATACATGTTGCGGAATTGATTACTATAATTGGATAAATATTTAGTCAACATTATGTTACAGGAATCAACACTTTGGAGAGTAAATATTTACAGGCTCTGGAAAATTTATCACACAAACAATATTGGCAGACTCCAGGTTAAAAATGAGTAACGTAAAACAATATAAACAAATGACAACCAATCTTGACCAATCTCATGTATTGAAAAAAGGAATTAGGATTAGAATAAAAGAAGTAAATATTTAAAAATTAGTTTCATAGAAAACATTTAAACTAGAGAATGTGCTTTTTTGTATATGCGTGAAATTGTGTAAAGCTACATGATAGACATGTGTGTGCAAGAGTATAAAAGTCAAGAAAGAAAAGTAAAACAATGAAAATGAACATATCCCAGTGGGGGACACTTTTTTCTAATGTATGACTACATCTTATAGCTGTAAAAGAGAAAAACTATATAGAAAAATGTATGCTTTTTCATAGCCTTAAGAAGCACCCCCAGGGATATTTTTTTTAACAAAGTCCAGTGGGATAACTCATACACACATAAATCATGAGTGTACATTAAAAAGTTTTCTTCTGACACACTTCCCTCTGCAAAATTAGTATTCTGATATTTGGACTTTGAAATACTAATAAAAAGAATTGAAATACTAATCTACGAAAGTAGTTTGAGCCAAAAACTTTTCCAAAACCTCTTGCATATAAAAAAAGGAAAAAAATGAAGAAAAGGACAAACACCCTTCATGTATGCACATCTGCACACAAATGCAAATGTACATCTACACAAGCAGGCACATGGCTGAATGTATGAAAACACAAACGATATGTAAAAAAACTTAACACCAATGATAAGTGCATAAAAAAGAAAAATTGAAAAATATAAGCCATCAGTTGTAGAAATATATATATATATATATATATATATATATATATATATACATACATACATATACACACACACACACACACACACATATATATATATATATATATATATATATATATATTTAAACATATATTATTAAATATAACAGGCAATGAATGTCGATTATGTTTGATCATGAGCCATTCTAATGTTCGAATGTTTGCTTTTATTTCTGGTGAAAATAAAGACTAAAATTGTCCAACATTTGGATATTTTTTTTATTAATTTGGTCCTAAGTCTTTATTTTCACCAGAAATTAAAGCAAATATTTGAACATTAGAATGGCTCATGATCAAACATAATAGACATTCATTGTCTGTCATATTTAATATGTTTAAATAATGATCTGCTGCCACAATACATTATAGCAATGGATTTGATATAATCTTTCCATTTCATGTCCACTGTTAATTTGAGAAGGAGCAATGAGTCACTTTTCTGGAGTTTTAGCATGAGCCATACTGATTGAAGGCAGCAAGGGGTCACTCAGATGATTAATGGAGAGAAGTTTAATTTTGGAGGTGTTAAAATTAACAAGCCATCTTTTGCTCCAATTAATGATGGACATCAGGTCATTTTGGACATCAGCTGCCATTTTGACCTTGTTGGACTGATCAGCTTTACTATCAAGGCAGGAGTAAATGGTTGTGTCAGAATAGATGCCAAGTTAAGAGCTGGAAGGTCATTAATTAAGATTAAAAACATCATAGGACTAAGGATGTAGCCCAGGGGAACACTGTGTTAGTACAAAAGGATCTAGATGAGTGGCCATTCAGGATAACTTTCATTTCATGATTTCATAGGAAAGACAGATTCAGCTCAAAAAGTGCCTGGAGACACTGTAACTTTTCATCTTGTGGAGAAGACATAAATGCCAGACCCAGTCAAAGACTTTTGAGATGTCCAATGCTACAACCTAGGCGTCACTGTTTTTATCTAGAGCATGATAGACTCTTTCCACAATTATTGTTAGTACATCAGCAGTTGAAACATATTGATTGTCTGAGAAAAGGCCCTGCGATGAGAGATGATGTACCAATTCAGCATTGATTAGGGCCTCTAGGAGTTTCCCAAAAGAGGTAGATGGCTAATAGGCCAATAGTTGGAAGTGTTGGATGGATCACTAGAGTTCTTGAAAACTGGAACAACAAATGATGACTTCTAGCAGGCAGGAAAGCAGGAGGCAGTGAGGCATTTATTATACAGTTTAAAGAGAACAGGAGCCAGTTTGGGAACACACTTCTTAATGACTTTTACAGGATAATACATATCAGGTCCACATACTTCCTGGAGATCTAAGTTAGAGATGATAGCAAAAAGCATGGGGTTATATGCATATCACTCAATAGAGAATCAGTTCTAAGTGGAAAGTTTGCTAGGAGTACTTCAGATGAGTCAAGAGTAGAGTTTGAGAAGAATTTACAGGCAAAGCATTCAGATTTATCACCTGAGGATGATAACACCTAAAATTGATTGAAGAGGGGAGGGATAGAGACAATACATTTATTTAATGTCCTATTACAGAACTGCCAATAATCATGTGAACCAAAGTTGTTAGAGGCTATGCAGTGCCTCATTCTCTCAGCAAACACTTAACTCCTTCAAGGACCCACTTACATTTATTATGGAAAGCAATGAATTGGTGCTTATTGTGACTAGAGCTGTTACACTCGTACAGGATTGAGGTTTCACCTGGTATTTCCAAGAAGGGATAAAAGTGTCCATGCAAACTTTAGTGGCACAATTTTCAATTGGGAGGTTAAAGATGTCAGTCCAAGGGGCGTCACAAAGAAAATGACAGAGTGAGTCACAATCAGCATACTGGTAATGGAAAGAGGTCTTATGTATGTATATATATGTAAATTAGTATTTAAAATTAGTATATAAATACTTGTCACAAAATAAAATCCTCACATTTGCCTTGTTAAAGTCCCTCAGAGGACATGACATGTTTGGCTAAGATAAATTTCCTTTTGTCTTTTTTCATATTCTCCTTTTACAGATATACTCTATCTGAAAAGTATATATATATATATATATATATATATATATATATATATATATATATATATGTACAAATTCATAGATTCAATATTTTCTTTTTGGTTGTTCTTTTTTCCCTTTCTATTCATTATCTTTCTCTTTATGATTGAACTTTGGACATTGACTAAAGCAATAAGGATGATTGCTATGTGTAAATGTCCTCTGGTATCTTTATACCATGTTAGACATCAGAAGAAAATTACAAGTGTTTTGACAAGATAACACCCCAACACCACAAGACTCTATGACTTGACAAGACTTCTGACTAAGAAAGTAGGTTATTTCTTTGATAACCTATTTTCTCAGCTTGAAGGTGTAATAATTCAGTCATTTGAGAGTAACAAAGAAAACATATCAATTTTTACTGCTCATTCTTCTTTTGCCTCAGAAAACATTTGCTTCTTATTTTATTTGCAACATAACTGGACTTTACAACATTAACTGTCACTTATCCTGCTTAATATCTTTGGAAATCTGAGCAAAAAATATGTTACAATTCTCTGAGACAATATTTTGTTTGAGAATTGTCATTGTCTACTCCTAGGTTCAAATACTGATTTAATTTTCTATCTCCAACATTGATCATTTATTAGACATTATAAAATAAGAGTAATATATATATATATATATATATATATATATATATACCCAAGTATATGATTGGTGTATATGGAATGAATTCCAATAACCAACAATTACTATTCTTAAAAGAGTGCTCAATACAAAGTAGAGCAGATATAATTATTTATTTTAAAAAAAAAATTTTTATAACATAAATATGTTATAAAATCACTACAAAAATAGCCATTTTGTTTCAACACCCTCGGTGTCTTATCAAGTGATGACGTTGAATGTAAAATAAATGGTTTTAAAAGTTTCAAATTAATTAACAATCCCCAATTTTGTAGTGATTTTATAACATATTTATGTTAATTTTTTTAAAAATAAATAATTATATATATATATATATATATATATATATATATATATATATATATATATTAGTGAATATACACAATATCCAACATTGATAATACAACTCAAAGTTTCATGCAGTTCTTGTAATCTTCAGGGGCAAATATGTTCTGACCATTATAGAGTTCACACTCTTGTGTTAAAACTTATTTAATTATTGTTGCATAAAATATTAGGATTACTTATTAATAATTTATATCATTCAAATTCTTAAGTTCGAAAGGAAAAAATTTAAAAAAAACGAAAATATTTTTTTTTAATTATTTAAACTTAAATTTGGATTCAAGAGTAAACAATGGCTGATGGCTGATGCTAACCTCCAGTGGCTTCTTGGTCTCACATTTTCCACTAGCCTGAAGTAGAATCAGTTGGTAAGTATGCTGCTAGGAAAATTGGCTCACTATGTCATGCTAAACAATTTTTTTCACCAGAATCTATCTCTTGCATATTCAACCATTTGGCCATGCATCAAATATTGCTGCAACATCTGGTTTGGTGCTTGTGTTTTATATCAAGAAATTCTTGACTCGGCATCTTAGCTTCAGTCCCTTTCCCCTACCCTTTGCTTCTTCTATAAATATTTTCACAGTAATTGTTCTAATGAACTTTTCTCTTTGGTACCTTGACTTCAGGAACTTAAACACAGTACTAGGTTGGCAGCTAGGTCTCACAATTTCACTGGTGAAATTGTTATTTTAACAATAAGTTCTATTTTAATAGTTTCTTCTCTTTCACTTCCCACTTGTGGTACCCTCTTCAAGCTTCCTTCTTTCTTGTCAACTACAATCTTCAAATATTGAATGTAATGTCAATCATCATCTCCTCTTTCCTTAAATACTCTAGTTTTATCATTTCCTCTGGTTTTTTTTTTCACTCTCAGAAACCCCTTGCATCTAGTGGCTTTTATTGCCCTGCTTTGGGTGAAAAGATAGATAGATAGATAGATAGATAGATATGGTTATAAACAGTGTGAACATAGGAATTTTATATATGTGTTTTTCTTGGGTGGTTGTGGGGTCTGTGATCAAGGCACTCACATAACAAAGTAGATGAGATATGTTTTTGTGTAAGTCTATAGTGTTTGGTATTTTATGACAAGCAGAAATCCTAAAATATATTAAAAGCAACCACCAGCTGTCCAGAAGTAATAAGAAGGAAACAGAGTCAATAAATAAATGAAAGCTTTCAGGATCAAGTGCCACATAGCAGGAAGTTAGAGAATTCTGGTCATAGTCTTGTATAGGGTGTCCATAATGATGAAACACATTTAAATCCAATCTTGGATTATAAAAATGATATAGAGTATCAAATATATTTATTACATAACTGGTATACATGAAAGAGTGAGCTTGTGCATATTTTCTTTGTGGTGGTGACCATTTCAGGGATGTAATATTCAAGTCTTAGATAATATACTGAACTCTGTTATCAGTTATGTAATAAATACATTTGATATTCTGGTCATTTTTATAACTCAAGATACTTGCATTTAAAATGTGTCCCATCATTATAGGACACCCTGTATATACAGGATGACAGAATAAGTTAATTATGAGCCAGCTGTCAGTGGAAATGTAGAGCACCATAGTTAGAAAGGTATGTGTCATGATTTAGAGATGGACAGAGAGTCTATAGGTGAAAGTTGGCAGTTTGAGTAAGGGTGCCAGAGAAGGTTAAAACAAGAGAGATATTGAGTCAGTGCCCTCACTAGGCAAAAAGAAGATCTGATTCATTAGTGTGTCACGAGAGAAGATATAAATACCAGTGAAGATGTCCCAACCTTAACTCCAACTCATGCCAGGTGAATCTGTTAATAAATAATCTAATATATAGAAAAATGATTATTTCCTTTTCCCAATGTGTTGGTACTTCACCTTTCATAGTCTCAAAAACATATGCCAGGCCTTGCCTAGTTTTTGAGCACACTGGCACAAACAAGAATAAAAATATAGGGTGAGTTATCCAGTCAGTGAGAGACTGAGTGAGAGCCCCACCCTGGCTGTATGTTTACACCTGTGCACACACACACACACACACACATACATGGATTGGATATTATTTATAACTTTTGTTAATATCACCATATTTACATGAAACAAAATATTGTGATCACCAAAATGTTTGAACTGCATTGCTAATTTCTGTTTTTATTTCAGCAAGACAAGTGTAGCCTAGAATGACACAAGACCTGACACTTCATGAGCATTATGAAGTGTGGCAGTTTGTGATGCAAGTGCAGAGATTGTGGTGCAATGTTCATGGACCTTGTGCTGTACTATATTCCAAAACCATTAGAAATTGTCATTCCACACTGATGAGTACAGGATCAGTTGTAGATACCCCCACAGAAGCCATCATCCTTCAACATCCAGACTGGAAGAAAATGTACAAAAGGTACAGGAAATGATGAAGTGAGTCAAGGATACACCCAGACAATGATTACAAACATTGGTGGACAACACTGGTACCTATATATTATTTTACTACTGTACTATTCAAAATATAACATGTTTTTTATGAAAATTGACTGATAATTAATGAAAATTATTAACAATTTAAATGGGGAGTTTCTTTCTGCTCACCCTGATATATATATATATATATATATATATATATATATATATATATATATATATATATATATATTAGATAGATAGATAGATAGATAGATAGATAGATAGATAGATAGATAGGTAGATAGATAGATAGATAGATAGATAGATAGATAGATATGAAAAATTGTGATAGATAAATAGGAACAAACATGTAGTTAGATAGATCAATAGATAATGAAAAGATAGAAAGACATGAAATTGTGATAGATAGGAACAAACAAGTAGATAAATAGACAGATATTAACTGTGATAGATAGATAGCTAGATAGCTAGCTAGATAGATAGATATGGAAATTGTGATAGATAGGAACAAACAAGTAAATAGATAGATATTAACTGTGATATATAGATAGATATGTAGATGTGTAAATGGAAAGTGATTAAAAAAAAGAAGACTCTATAATTGAATAAAATGTCAAAATTTATCAAAAAAAAAAACGTTGTCCTAATATATTTTTGTATTTTTCCATCTTTAAATATTGATATTTCACAATGATTAATTTTTTTCATTTATGTTTATCTCTTGTCATTTCTCATATTTTTGCTGATCATATTCACTTTCAATGTCTTCCAGCACGCTAGCACAAAAAATATAATTGAGACAGAGATATCAAACTATGCTAAAAATATGTCTCAGAATAGTTTTATTTGATTTGAGGTGGTTTGGGAGGATAATTCCCTGAATGCCAAATGCCCTGGAATCTAATTTGGGCAAAGCAAAAATAATTGCCCTGATATAAATTTATAGTTCATGTAAAGGCAGTTATCCATCTACTTATGACACATGTGAAGATCAATTATTAACAGCTATTCAATTCTGAGCAGATTTTCTCCATTAGAGAGTAGAAAAATGGACATTAAACTTTAAAAGGACAATTTTCTACTTTTTACTGCCACTTTTACATTAACAATAAATGTTACTTAAAACAAGTCAGGTCAGCCAGTAGTGGTTTGAGTTAAAATATGTATTGGAGGCCATCACTAATGTCATGCTTCATCTATTTCAACAAAAAAACAAAACAAGAAAGAATAAAATAAAGTCATTTCCAAAAATGTGATCAAATAAGTATATATTAGATGTTTGGAGGGGGACAACGTTTTGGTCAGGCCAAGAATATTTTATCCACCCTCATATATATATATATATATATATATATATATATATATATATATATATATATACAAACATGTTTCATAATAATATAAGCATATTATGTCTATTTAGGTGTTTTTTCTGCCCAAGTACTTTTGAGATATATATATATATATATATATATATATATATATACAGTGGTGGGAAATAAATATTTGTACACTTGAAAAATTGTATTTTTATAAATGTAAAAGCCTTAACTAAAACAAATTTTGATACATTTATGTGTAAAGATACATTTTATTAAACAATAGTAATAAACTTAATTAATTCTTATTCTAACAGAAATTAATGTTGGTGCTCTTTTCCCAATTTGAATTTTCAAATATCGCCATAAATTCTCCATTGCGTTCAAGTCTGGGGACTGACTTGGCCATTGCAAGACATCAACATTACTTTCAACTAACCATTTCCTTGTAGATCTAGCGGTATGTTTAGGATCATTATCCAGTTGGAAAACCCAATCAGGAGGTAGCCGAAGTCTATCAACAGAACGCATTAAATTGTCTTGCAGGATTTTCTGGTAGCTTTCGGCATTCATCTTGCCATCTATTATTGATATTCTGCCAATACCTTTTGCAGAAAAACAGCCCCAGATCATGATACTGCCACCACCAAACTTTACAGTTGGCAACGTGTTCTTTGGTAAGTAGGCTTCACCGTCCTTCCTCCACACATGATTTCGATAATTATGACCAAACAACTCTATTTTAGTTTCATGTGTCCATAGTACTTTTTCCCAAAATGAATATTCTTTATGCTCTCTAATGAATTTTAGCCTAGCATTTCTGTGTCATTTCAAGAGGAGTGGAGTCTTCCTTGGGATGCGTGATTCCAGACTATTTTTGTGTAGTTCATTACTTATTGTACACTTGGTTACTTTAATCCCTAATGCACGCGGATGTTCCTGCACCTCTTCTTGGGTAACCTGTGGATTTTGTTGGATCTGGCGTCCTAATATCCTTGCTGATCTTAGAGAAATCTTCCTTGGAACACCTGTTTGTCTTTGGTTTTTGACGCTGTTACGAGTTTTAAACTTTGCAAGGAACAAAGCAATTGTAGTAAAAGGAATATTCAGGTTGTTAGAAATCATTCTGTAACTGTTCCCATCTTTCCAAAGAGACAAAATGTGTTGTTTTTGTGAAATAGTCAATTCTTTACCTTTAGGCATTATTAAAACCTTCTCATAAGACTAGAAATTGCAGAATGCTCTGATAATGGCTAATAGCGTTAATTATAATTACTGATAACATTACTGGAACATTCTAGAATATACTTTTTTCATAATTAATTAATTATTTTATTCTAATAATTGATTTATATGAATACTTTTTTCACCAGTTAGAATTAAAAAATGCATTAATTTCTGTTAGAATAAGAATTAATAAAGTTTATCATTATTTTTTAATAGTATGTGACCTTTATACATAAAATGTGCCGAGATTTGTTTTATTTAAGGCTTTTACATTTATAAAAATACAATTTTTCATGTGTACGAATATTTATTTCCCCCCACTGTATATACCAAAGTATATGGAGTAAATTCCAATATAACCAAAAATACTATTCTTATAAGACTGCTCAATACAAAGTAGAACAAATATAATTTATATGAAAATTATGACATAAATATGTTATAAAATCACTACAAAAATATCCATTTTGTTTCAACACTTCTGGTGTCTTATCAAGTGATGGTGTTGAATGTAGAATCTCTATTCAACACCATCACTTGATAAGACACCAGAAGTGTTGAAACAAAATGGATATTTTTGTAGTGATTTTATAACATATTTATGTTATAATTTTTGAATAAATAATATATATATATGCATATATATATATATATATATATATATATATATATATATATATACATATATATATATATATATATATATATGTATATTCAAACGTGTTTCATTGAATAATATAGACATATTATGTCTATTTAAGTGTTTTTTCTACCCAAATATTTTCAATCAGAGGAAATGAAAAGTACTTGGGTAGGAAAAAATACAGTGCCTTCCTTGATAAAAATAAATAGACATAATATGTCACTTTCTCACAGACGTGATGTGGCTTCCCTCTGTCTTTTCTACAAATATTTTCATGGTAACTGCTCTGACGGGCTACTTTCATTGGTACCCCATGGTGCATGAATTTAAGCGTGCTACCAGGTTGGCATCTCAGTCCCCCCCTTTTACTGTCGAAACAGTTAAATATAACTGCCTCTTCTACTCCAACAGCTTCTTCTCTCGCACTTCACACCAGTAAAACTCCCTTTCTCTTACGTGACAACTATAATCTTCAAATATTCAAATGTAATGTCAATCAACATCTTCTGATACCTTGATTGTGATCCCTATCCTTCTCTATATCCTTTCCTCAAACAGTCCTCTTTAGTCTTTACTCTTGCTCTCACTTTCTGTAACCCCTTTGCATGTTAGTGGCACTCCCACCTTGCTTAGGGTGAAATGCAAACTATATTATTCAGGGAAATATATTTGAATGAAGATATGCTGCCTAAATATATATACAGACAAAACTCTCATCTACAGACCCTCCCATGAACAGACTTTGGATGTGTAGAGGACCAGGTGGTATTTACGAGTTGTTGAATTAGGAACACGTGTTGTTTATTTCCTGCTAGAAGAAGGCCCAACTACAAGAAAATGGTGAACTCAAATTGAGTCCAACTGAAGATGAAAGGAAAACAAACAAGACCAATACATATATATCAACAAATATATGTATTAAACAACACAGTTTTACAATGGAACTAGACAATAACATTTGCGTGTATGTGAACATTTGTGTTTGTTCTTTGGTGAATGTTCGTACATATGTGTATGTGTGTATAATGTTCATGGCATCTCCCACAAATGCGAAACGTTACATTTTGAGAGAGCTCACATTGTAGAGGTGTTTGCTGAAATGAAGAAGCGAAAAAAAGAATGAGGTAAGAAGTTGCCCAGTATTTATAGTGTAAGGAGAGCGACCCCTAGTGAACAATTAGGGAATTAAGGAGGAGCTAACTGTGACAGATGCTACAGACAAAATCTGCAGGCAAAATAAAAAAAATCAACAGGAAAAAAAATTCCAAATCATCAGTGATGTATTTCAAAATTTACAGACTTAGTAGAATGAGTCATATTAGTTCTCAAAGTGACTGCTTGGTGACGGTGGTGGACTTTTCAATTGTAAACAAAGATGGATGTACAGTATATAAAGTACAATATATTAGCTCATGTGTGAGAAAATATCTGTGAGAAATCTATTATTTTTGTTATTTTGATTAATATATCTATATTAAGTATATATTTATTTATGCCATATACACATGTTTATAGTATTTACATTAAGATCATAACTAGTGGTAGTTATTATAGCGGTTTTATAACTCAAAAATAATCCCTTCTCATCTACGGACAATTGGCTTAGACAGACCAACCCATCCCCCTATTAGTCCATATATATATGAACTGGGATCAAAAATAGATCAAATATGGTCTGTAATCTGCCAGAATGAGAGAATAAGGAACAAATAGGAAATGGTTATAAATCTAACATGTTTTGCTTTTATTAAAATTTCATCAAAGAATAAAATATGGAGGTGAAAAAGAAAATTGTACTATTTTTCATTTTTGAAAGACTGGTATATGTGAGGTCTACTTAACCAATAAAAAATGGACAACACAAAAATTAATGATTGATAAAATTTGATGGAAAAGTTATAATCTGTAGTGAGTGCAAAATAATATTAACTCCTTTCACCCATTCTCTTCAAATTCAAAGGATTGAGGAAGAAGAAGGAAAGAAATTTGTAAGCCTTTGGGAAATTGTTTTTGGACCAATAAAAACCTTGCCTTCAGATAAATTAGCCAGTCAGCCAAGAGGAAGAAGAAAAGAAAGTAGCAAGTCTACACAAAATTCTTTTTAATATAAAATGTGGAGAAAAATTGAACTAATCAGAAGAGAGCGTCTAAAGACATGTGACAGGTTTTGTTTCAGTTAATTACCAATTATATTATCAGCTTCTAATCAGCATTTGGTACATCAAAGAATTTTCTCTCAACAATCCAAGAAAGCTAAGTATTTCATACTATCTCTCTTGTCTTCTTTTGAATTTTTGCAAACCATATATCTCTTCTCTCTTTTTTTTAATATTATTTTGTGTCAGATCATTTAATCTGTTGTATGAACATTTCCTATTCACGACCATATGTTAAAACTATAGACTTCAACAATTCTGATTTATACAGATACTACTTCAAGTGTGTAAATTCAAGAATAAATTTTTTATCTTGTTTTGTTAAAATTGTTGGAACTGCAAACAGGAGAATATTCCTTTCTTTCACAGCTCAACCATTATCTGGTGACTTACCCAATATACATTATTATTTAGCCCCCATTAAGTGTGGACCACAACACAATATTATTAGGATGCCATTAAGACCAAAAATGAAATATTACTACCATATCTAGGCTGGTGCTGCCCAATCCTGAGTAAAGTCTAATAGATGGATGAAAATATATAGTATTACTTTAGAATAAATATTGATACTAAATAAAATTTTATCCATATCAAGATATTATTAAACTACCTGTGCGATACTTGGTATGCAATTGATTTAGCTATGAGCATTTTTTCCTGAAAAACTGTTTTAAGAGAAAGATTTCTAGATTTTAACCAATAGTAACACTAACTCTTCAGACAAAGAATGATGAATGTTTCCTCTTAAGATATACTTAATTTCCCCATTGACATGATTCCAGAATAATTTACCCTGACAAATTAAACCATCAGTTAAGTTGCATATCAACTTAATTTTTAGAATGTGGCTGGTCTCACCCTGTATTCCCCGCATGGAATGTTTACATGTAGTTCTTAATCATATTTAGTACTTTTTTTATATACTAATGGTCACTCAATGCAAGGTCTAAGAGCCACTCAAGGTAGAGGATAAATGTGTGATTTTGCATGTATGTAAGAAAAAACAAGGAATGCAGTTCATGAAATTATGTAGGAAAGATAACAGTTAACCCTGGTTAAGATTGTTGTGATTGGGAAAATATCAGTTCTACAAAACAGCAGTTCTTGAGAAGTTGTCCAAGTGGAACTTACTTCTTATTAATGGAATGCAAAAGGAATGAGGATGATTCATCCATGTGTACATGGCATGGTGGCTCCCAGCTGCAAAGATCAGGGCTGGTGGAGTGGTGGAACCAAAGAATGTAGCTTTTCAAAACACTTCCCATGGAAATATCAATAGAGTAGTGAGAGAATTGAAACATTTTGCCTGTGGGAAAGGGGTTGTAAAATGGAAAATAATTCATCATCCACAAGGCTGTGTAGACACTTCTGAACTTTATTAAGACTGGCAACTCAAGCCCAGATATGGCAGCAATACTCCATTTTTGTTCTGATCTGGCTTTTATAAAGCTGAAGTTGACTCAAATGTCAGATCAATGTTTCATTAAATATAATGAATGAGTTAAAACTGAAACCAAAGCCTGTGCAGTTGAAATAAAACTTTTTCTAAGGAAAGGAAGCCAGGGAAATTAAAAATGAAGAATATCAGTCAACAAGACAATAAAGAAGCAGAACATATTCTATGAGATATGATATATTTTTGGCCTTAATAATACTAATGGACTATAAACCAATATGCACTGACTTATTGCATGATCAGTGTCATGGGTCCATACCTATAACTACAGAATGAACTCTTCCTAACACTATGTATACTATACCTCTCAAGAGAGAGGGACAAATTGAGTCGAGCCAATAGTAGTTCACTCCAAACCAAACTGACAGTTATACTAACACCTTCTACATCTTGTGTTATTATTTCGTGTAATATACCTTTGTTATTTCTACTCTTGTGTTTGTGTTGTTCTTCCTTGGTTCTAACCTGGACCATAACAATTAGAAATGCTTATACAGTATGTAAATATTTATAGTAATGCTCAAGTAATAACTTGATTAGTCCTGGGTATGACAATAAACTACATCCAGCAACAAGGACTCTGATTGGGAGATTGGAGGTTTTGAGTAGCATAGAACCTCTTAATTGCTGTTGTTCACAGGTCCATTCTAGCCCTGATTAGTAACACCTGTTAGGGTCCCAGCTATAGGCAAATAGTGAACCCCCAAACAAAAACTAAACACAAGGAAAGTATAAAAGTACATTCAATACATTTTTATATAAAAAATACCAACACTACATATTTATAGAATTATCAACAATATATTTTATAGCAAAATGACCAACAATACATTTTATCTGTAATTGAAGGCATCCAATTGCATTCAAAATATATTTAGTTGAAGTCATATAATTGTGTCTAAAATATTTAGATTTCAGCATTAAATAACCCATAGAGGTGTTGATATGCCACTAAACAAAATCAAACAACCAACAGGAAAGAATTCTTTCATGACATTAATCCATATAATATCCTACAATTTCTTAAAGAAATCAAACTGTATTCCAGAATATAACTACAACAAAGCTACAAGATAAAACACACATATCACTGCTTCTAGTAATCATGTCCATACAAACATATATATGCCCAAAAGCCGAGTATCATCTACCATGTATCAATTGTAAAAATAGAATAACATGCATCATATTTTTATAATTTCAAAGTTCCCAAGAAAATAAAGTTTTGGCATTAAATGACCCATAAGGAGTTGATATGCCATTAAACAAACAAATCAATCAAACATAACTTGAATTTGCAAACAATACACTGATCACATGAGGAAAACCTTCTATTTGTGTTTGAGTATTTCTAATTCAGGGTCTTGTTTGTCTTTGGTAAGTTTGTAGCAATGATTTTTGCCAAAAGAATGGGTGAGTTGAACTTCATTTCAAATAACCCGCAACTCTCATACCAACTTATACCAAAATTTCAATGTACCTCAATTCATACCAGCTGCAGATATTACCATTAGATAGCAAAAAATTGATACATTAGATACAATATTCAAACTTGAAACAAGAAATTGAATTCTGGCCATGTTTGTTGCATTGCTTTTTGTACAAATGCACTTGGAAAAGGGCTGAATCCCTCCAGCTGTGGATAAAATAGCAAGGTAGATTGGATTCTCTAGCTATGGTTGGCAACAAGTCTAGCAGGAAAAATCTGAATTCAAACTTGAGGAGGATGATTCGGAAATTTTATGGCTTGCTGTGCTCCATTTCTCTGTTAGCAATTTTTCAAAAAAGTGTGGCTGGTTCTACACAATCCTTTGCCACTATTACCAAATCCTATGTGTGGGTAGTCTGATGATTCGATTATAAAATACTGGACTGTCATTTTGTATAGGACTCTCTCATTGATTTGAATATATAAGAATATATTCAAATCAATGAGAGAGTCCTATACAAAATCCATTTCATAATATTGAGCAACAGAGAATTGGTAAAATAAGAAAGATAGGAAAGGAATGCAGAAGATTATTAGTGATTGATGGAACAAAAGATGTGCCATTCCATATGCAGTGTGATCATTTTGTAGATAAACAGTTGGCAACTCTGACATGTTGTTTTGGTGTAAGGAATACTATGGTATGTTTGGTGGGTCAGTCATTGTGGCTAGCAAGGTTTAATTATAAGATAGACTAGCCTTCCCCTATCCCCCCACTTTTGGCCTTGTGCTACATTTTTGTATTTTCAAAATGAATATTACTTTCCTTTATAGTACCTAAACTTTATGAATTCAAGTGCAGTACTAGATTGGCGGCTAGGTCTCATCATATTACAATTGAAATGACTAGATGTAACTGTAAGTTCTGTAGTAACAATTTCTTCTCTCACACTTTATGATACTTTGGTTCAGTTCTAAAAATACTAGACTGTCAGGCTCTTACATAAATCAATAGGAGAGTCCACTACAGAGTTAATTTCATAATATTGAGCAACAGAGAATTGGTAAAATAAGAAAGCTTGGAAAGGAATGTTGAAGATTAATAGTGATTGATTGATCAAAAGATGTGCCATTACACAGATAGGCAGCGTGATAATTTTGTAGATAAACAGTTGGCAATTCTGACATCTTAATGTAAATGTTGTGAGGATCAAAAGAAAAGAGATCATTTCAACAACCTAAAGAAACACTTATGATTGGTAAAAGCCGAAATGTTTGCTGTTTAGGAACAGACATAAGTGACATTAAGGAAATTGTTATTGCCATTGAAATAAATAAAATAAAACAAAAAAAAAAGATTGCTATAAAATCATGTTTAAGAGGAAATTCATTTCTTTTTAGTGAAAAGATCACTTCTTTATCCATGATAGAACCATCAATCATATTGACTATATTTCAACTTCAGCTGATGAGTGACCTCACCAAACCAAAATTCATAACCATGGCTACTGCATAA
>OZ010610.1:55104674-55164674 GCA_963932145.1 Acanthosepion lycidas | reverse complement strand
ATATATATATATATATATATATACAAGGGTTTTCTGTTTGTTTCTGATTTAATCATTTCGTCGAATTTAATCCATATTCACATACACACGCACACATACACAAGCATATGATTGGTGAAAAGCCAAGAAAAGTTCTTTGTTAAGGGATTTTACGTTCATTTTTTCTTCATTTCCAACTTGATATATGAAGACAAAATGCGTGAAAAAAAGATGAAACCGACATACTATAAAAGAACAACTCTTTGATAATGACTTCTGAAACCTAAAAGTACTTACAGAGTTGGTAAATCACATATTAAAATTTTTATCAGAATTACGATAATAGTTCGAAATACAGATATATCCTTACCAAAGAAGTTTCGTTAGTCTTTTACGAAACTTGTATAAACGAAAGATTATTGCTTAAATATGACCTATATATATATATATATATATATATATATATATATATATATATGTATGTGTGTGTGTGTGTGTGTGTGTGTGTGTGTGTGTGTGTCTGTGCGTCTCTGTGTGTGTGCGTGTATAAGGTGTGTCAAAAATGTATGCACATTTGGAATCTTTAACTAGAAATAATTCAAGCAACTAGAACCAACAATATCTAATTTAAATGATACAGTGGAAACTCGATTCACGAATTTAATTCGTTCCTGAAGGCCGTTCGTAACCCGAAATGTTCGTAAACGTAAACTTTTTTTTCCAATAGGAATCAATGTAGATAAAAAAAAGTCACAGTACAATAAAACTGGAAAAGAAAATCACGGCACAACACACAAATGTATACAACACAGTAGTCACCTCAGAAAGTGTTCCGTTAGTCTTAACTTGGTTTTGTTGGACAATCGAAATTTTGTTCGGTAACCGAAGCATTTTCGTCTCGGATTTTCTGTTTGAAAACCGATTTGTTCGACATGGGTAACGTTTGACAACCGAGGTTCCTCTGTATATATGAAGACAGTATTTATTATAAATGTATGCTCTTAAATTTTTTTCATCAGATTTTTTCAAGTTGACGGCCATTATGATCCAGAAATTGCTTGACAATGCGACGAAATCGAATTACAAGCAGCAATCAACACTTCGACAGATTTCTTGGGCTTTTCTGAAAACTCTCCATCATGCTTTCTTGCTTTACAGGGCGTGGTTGATATCTGTGGTCTCCTGGAATGGTACTTCTGCACATCGTGTACAGTATCACCAGCTTCAAACTTATCTCTATTTCGTGAGATTGCAATCCCGTGGGTGGATCCGAATGAAACTCTCTTTGATGCCCGCCTTTTAACTTTAACTTCATTTTGGTACTTTCGGTGGCATTTCAGGATGAACTTTTATTGGGCAAAGAGAAGCCTGGTTGACATTAGGAATACTGAAACATCCAAATCTAAAAAAAATAAAATACCTATACACTATAAAATTTAGTATACATCCTTTGAGACTCTTTCTCTCTCTCTCTCTCTCTCTCTCTCTATCTATCTATATATATATATATATACATATATATATATATATATAATGGACTCTCCCGTCGGTTTCGACGTATGAGGATCTGACAGCTTATTGATTCAGTTATTAAAGTTTGTGCGATAATCCTAAGTGGCATTTAAGACCCGCTAGTAATTTACAAAGGAGCAAGTGTGAGGATTGTGAGATGAGATCACTGTTAGATTGGCTGACCTTTTTAGATCTTGTTCTCGCTTCTTGAAGATGATTCAGACAAGCAGATTGAATATATATATATATATATATATATATATATATATATTAGAAATTCATAGGAAGAATCTAAAGTCACGCCCCCCTTGGAAAATGAATTTCTAATATATATATATATCTATGAATTTCTAATGTATATATATATATATATATATATATATATATATATATATATATATATATATATATATATATATATATATTAGTTTATTTACTATATTCATTGGGACTATGACGAAATACCAGAACTGATATATATATATACAGTGGGGAGGTGGAACGTATATCTGTACACATACAAATTTTTAATTTATTGTACTTCCAACTAATGAATAAACATACTTTTCATATGATTAACTGTACGCAGATGCATAATAACTAAATATGCATAGGAAACAGAAAAAAATGATTTAATGAAATTTATCCATTTAAATGTGTGAAAAAAGTATTCGTACGATACAAAAAAGAATACATAATCTTCATTTAATACTTTGCAGAATAGCCATTATTTACTTCTATAGCAACCAACCTTTTCTTGTAGTTCTCAATTAGCGATTTGCAAATTTTAGTTGGTATTTCGTCCATTCATTTTTGCATATGGTCTTCAGATATATTTGCGGGAGTTTTCGATTTTATTTGAATTTTTAAATAACGCCACAGATTCTGGATTGGGTTTAAATCTGGGGACTGACTTGGCCATTTCAGGATATTTACATTATTTTCAGCAAGCCATTTCTTTGTAGATTTTGCAGTGTGCTTAGGATCGTTATCTTGTTGGAAGATTCAATTCGGAGGAAGTTCAAGATTTTCAACCGAAATCATTGAATTTGCTTCCAAAATATTTTGATATTTTGCGGCATTCATTCTTCCATCTATTACTGATATATTGCCAGTAATTTTTGCAGAAAAAAACATCCCCAAAGCATAATTCTGCCACCACCAAATTTCACTGTTGCAACTGTGTTCTTTTGTTTGAAGGCATCGCTATCTTTCCTCCATACATGATTTCTAGAATTACGTCAAAACAACTAAATTTTGGTTTCGTCTCTCCATAATACTCTTTCCCTATACGATTGTTTCCTTATCCTTATGTTCATGAACGAATTTCAACCTACGATCTCTGGATCTTTTCAATAGCAGTGGAGTTTTCAGAGGGGAGCGTGACTTTAGATTGTTCCTATGAATTTCATTGCTTATTGTCCATTTAGTGACAGATTCCAGATGAAAGCAAATCATCCTGCAACTCTTCATGAGTAACCATTGGATTTTGTTTAATTTGACGCATCAATTTGATCGAAGATCTTGAAGAAATCTTCCATGGAGCACCTGCTCTTCTTTCTTTTTCAACAGTTTTGAGTTTGTATCCCTTGAAATGAATGAACTAATGGTAGTAAATGGAATATTCAGGTTGTCTGAGATTTTTGTGTAACTTTTATCTTCTTTACAGAGCTTAACAATCAGTTCTTTTTGCGAATATGTCAATTCTGTACTTCTTGCTATGATGGCAACCTTCTTGCACGAATATCATTTACAGGATGTTCTGTTTGTATTTTTTACGCTAAAAATAACTACTGATAATATTATTGGAACATTATAGAATATTACAGTTGAAAAATCTAGAGTATTAGAGCAATTTAAAAGTTTTAAAATCTGAAATTAGTATTCTACGAATACTTTTTTCACTCATTAAAATGGATAAATGGGATTTATATCTATTAAATCAAAATTGTTTCTGTTTTCTATGCATATTTAGTTATTATGCATCTGTGTAAAGTTAATTATATGAAAAGTAGGTTTATTCATTAGTTGGAAATACAATAAATGAAAAAATTGTATGTGTACGAATATTTGTTTCCCTCCACTCTATGTATTTATATGCGCGGTATTTAGTGGAAAGTGTTCAATATTCGTGATAGAGCTAACCTATGCGGTTTTCAGAGTTTGTCGGAAGATCGTGAAAGAGTGAAACCCGGAGTTACAAACTATTATGCATGTAACCGCATATATATATATATATATATATATATATATATATATATATATATATAGAGAGAGAGAGAGAGAGAGAGAGAGAGAGGGAGAGAGAGAGAGAGAGAGAGAGTTTGTCTGACGATCGCAAAAGCGTGAAACCCAGGGTCACAAACTCACATCAATCCAACTAAATTTATTAGCTTTATCTCTGATATTGAGCGCTTGCCACTAAGTACCGCGCATATAATATACAAATAATATATATAATATATAATATATTGCATATATATATATAATAGCAGTTTTGTATTTCGTCATAGTCCCAATGAATATAGCAAATGTCCTTTGTGCATACAAGAGAAACTATATATTACTAGGTTTATAAAAAATAAAAATTTACTGAATCAAAGAAATGAAATAGCTATTCTTGTCGACATTGTCAAAAAATTATCCTTAAATAAAATAAAAATAAATTTTAAAAATATGAGCTAATAATATACATACTTATATTTGATATGTAATAATAATTTAAGTAATTCTATTATATTTATTTGTTTTAAAAAGAAATATAGTCTATTAGTAATTAAAAATAAAAATAATATTTTAAAATTGTAGTTCAATACAACGTATTCTAATCTAAACACCCGTTTATGAAAGAACCTTTATGTACGAATTTAACGGAAAAAACGCCGAAAAACTTTTTGTCGTTGATAAAAATCCATACCACACGTATGCATGTATTTCGACATAGTCCCAGTGAACATAGCAAATAAACTTTAAAAGTTTATTTGCTATATTCATTTGGACTATGACGATATATATATATATATATATATATATATATATATATATATATATATATATATATATATCAATCTTGGTATTTTGTCATAGTCTAAATGAATATCGTAAATAAACTTCTAATAACTGAATAAATTTAAAATTACAAAGACGTATGTAAATTGATTTTCCACGTATGCATCTTTTCACAGTAAACACTCCTATTTTTTGAATACTTTAGTAGAAATGGATAATATTGAAAAAATCCATATATTTTTTGGTACATATAATTATTCACAGTTTACAGGAAATACAGGCATATTGACATAGAGATAATTAGTTTCAGTGACCGGTGAATTATTTGACCACAAGATGCTTCGCGTAGATATGTACAGGCGATATGACAAATTTTGCGTTGACTGACACAAACCTGTTGCTAGGCCCCATATTTTTCTGTTTTCAGAGTTTTCAGATTTTGAATGTAATCAAACCAATAGAAACTGTATTAAAATTCTCATTTTATACATCACGGTCTGTTTTTTTGTTTGTTTTTTCACTACCGCTGCAAATTTCTAATCTTATTTTTACATTTTATTTTTTGCAGATTCTACATGAAGCCTATGTGTGCGTATGTGTGTGTTAGTATTCTATTTTATGTTACTTTTTTTTACATGCTTCTGGGAATCTTTATATGTTTGCTATTGTAATTATTAAATTCAGAATATTGCTACAATAATGAAGATTTAGGAAGAATGAAAATAAAGGAAACAGTTGAATTTGATAGAAATTTCGAAGGCACAGACCGAGGAAAATGGGTTAGAAAATTTAACACTCATGGGACAAAGGAAAGCCGCACAAAACCAACCTAATAAGCTTGTTTGGCAGAACAGAGATTAGTAATTTTACTAAGAGCTGTCAAAGACAGGAAATTGCGGGGGAGCTATGATCGTCCACATCTTGAAGGGACTCGGCACATAGAAAATAGTTTCCAAAGCCAATTTCAGGGCAGTTGGTTTGTAACTTCTAACACTAAAAGAAAATCAATATAATTTTTTTCAAGTTATTCGTTATTCCAATAATGATTTCTTTTAATTATATTAAACTAATTGTACTCGTAAAAATTTCACGGTTTTCCTATTTGAATTTTCTGATGAATCCTAATTTTTAAGTTAAACATTAAATAATTCCCTTGAGAGTTCTACGACAATAAAATACGCGTAGAAATTCCCCTATTGTATCGACAAATATTTAAGATTAACAACTTTAACAAAATACTTCAATAACAAACTTAAGTAAAAATGCAGGTAATCATTTAAAGACGTAAGAGGGTAAAAATGAAAAGATTTGAAACTGAAGAAGTTTTTTCTTCCATTTCACTGAAGCAGACGTTACAGACATGACAGCATTATCTATTTAATCAATAAGACGCAAGGGACGACACGAAGTAAAAGTGAAGGAAATGACTTTAGAAGGAACCGGAAACCCAAATAAGTAAACTTTTAAAAACATTAAAATCGACCTTGCTAACTGAAACGCTCCTCTGGGGCGAAATCGGTAACGGCAGCCGATATGACGGTTCCGTATAGGATACAGGTTCTATTCCTGTCCGAGGACGCATATTTTCTATGACAATTTCTTGGACATTCAATGTTGTTAATACTGTTTATTTTAAACAGAGCATTTACTTAAATATTTGTATCTATAAAAAATAGAATGTATAAACATAAAAATGTTATAATATATATATATATATATATATATATATTAATACAAATATAAAATTTGTCACTTAAGTGATTGATGTTACCGTCACCATCCCGACTCTAGAGTTTCGTAGAGGTACCTTCCAGTTACGCTCCGTCCACTCGTCAGGAGATATCAATTGACTGTTTATGTTTTCGTTTTTCTTTTATATTGAGTTGAAAAATAATTTACGCGCCTTTCATTGGTGCAAGGTTGATTTTTTTCTTTTTCTTTCATTGTGTGCGTGTACGCTCCCATCAACACGCCTATGCGTGTGCATGACGCGCTTATGTGCGTTCGTGTATATGGATAGGTATGAATATAAGGAGATATATATGAATAAACTACACAGATATATAAAAGGGTATATATGAACAGAGGAGATAGATAGCTAGCTAGATAGATAGATATGTATATAAAGAGATAGATATGATACATTGATAGATATATGGAAGGATTGATATGAACAAATGAGATAGATAGGTAGATAGATATAACTATAATGAGACACCTAGCTAGATATGTATCGGCAAGGATAGATATATTGATATGAAAAAGATAGATAGATAGATAAATAGATATATAGATATGTTATAAGGAGATAGATAGGATAGACTGATAAATATATGAAAGGATAGATATGAACACATGAAATAGATAGATAGATAGATAGATATAACTACAATGAGAGATCTAGCTAGACATATATCGGCAAGGATAGATATATTGATATCAAAATTTGAGATAGAGAGATATGCATATAACGAGATAGCTATAATAGACTGATAGATATATGGAAGGATAGATATGAACACATGAAATAGATAGATATGCAGAGACAGGCAGCTATGAACAGAATGCGATAGATATATGCGTGTATATATATATATATATATACAAATATATATATATATATATATATATATATATATATATATATAGTGTAACCCTGATATAAGAGAGTTGTCGGGACAGGAGATGAAGTCTCTTATATCCGGGTATGGTCTAATTGATATATTAGGTTGGTGCAAAAATAATGTCGTTTTCTCACATATGTTACTATGTGAGAAAACCAACCTAATACATTAACACAAGCTCTAATTTGAGACCAGAGAAAATCTCTCTTATATCCGGGTTTCTCTTATATCCGGGTATCATATATCCGGGTTACACTGTATATACATATATATATATACGCGGTGTCTATTTCGTTACGTGATGTTAATCATGTCATTCTTGGTTATACTCGTGTGTGTACGTATATGTATCTATGTGTGTGTTTAAGGTTCTCCTAGTGTGTTTGTGAGGTTGTCAGTGAGCATGTTTGTCTTGCCTTATTCTTCGTTTCAGTAAACAGAATCAACAAGGCCAATCAATAGTCAAGTGCTGCGCGCGCGCATCCAGCCATTCGCCATGTTCGGCCTTTCACCGTTTCCTTGCTTGCATATGTGCTGACCTCTTTTACAGGAACCAGAAAGAAGAAAAAAGAATAGAAATAGGCAAAAGCGGAATGCTTATGACGAAGATAACAATGCCAACAAGATGATCAGGAGGAGGAGATGGGGACAAATCAAGCGGAGGAACAAACAGGGGACACTTGAATGAAGAGTGTAAAACTACTGACAGAGGAGAGGAAAAAAAACACGAGTAAAAAGAGACTTGTTAAAGGCGAGGGAAGTCGAGCATAGATGTAGAAATTTTGCTTATTTTTAATCATTTCACTGTAGGTAAGGCAATAAAGCCACTAAAACACAATATTTTTACAGTAAGATTGACTCTTTACATGACCCGGTGGTCACTCGAGGTAGAGGGTTAGTTTACGCGGGTATGAGGAGAAGATAACGGTTAACTATCGGCTTGAACAAGTTAAGATTGTAGTGATCTGGGGAAACATTCGTCTGGGAGCGTGTTCCACAGAGCTACTGAGTGTTAAAGAATATGAGAAAAAAAAAAAACATTTTTAAGGAGAGAAAACAATAAAAGAACAGGAATTAAGAAGACAGAAAATAACGATTGGCATAGCATTTTTAATTTTTGACGATCAAAGTTGACTCCAAAGCAAGTAGCCGAAAAAGAGATTCGCAAATTTTAGAGAATAAAGTAGAGAGAGAGTAAGGGAGAGTGTGTGTATGTGTGTGTGAGAAAGAAAGAAAGAAAGGGGGAGAGATGAAGAGAAAGAGAAAGAGAGAGAGAGAGAGGAAGACAAGTGAATTGGGAAGGTTAGACAAGGGGAGAGAGTCAAAGATATGAAAGATCGAATATAAGAGTGGGGGGAAGAAAGAAGAATCAAGAATCAAGAAAAGAACATTGTTAAAGGCAAAAAAAATCCGAGTAAACGCCCGCACGTACGATAGGAAGCGAGAGAGAGAGGGGGGTGGGGAGGGAGTAGAGAAAGAAAGAAAGAAAAGAAAAGAAAAGAAAAGAAAGGCGATAATAAAAGAGAAAATATGCAGAGAACGAGAAAGATTATGGTTAGAAGAGGGAATGATTTATATGGAGAGAGGCATGATGTCTGAAAAGAGAGGGGATAGAGAGAAGGAGGGAGAGGAGAAAGGAAGAGATAGAACAAGTGAGACGTCTATAGAACAATAGGCAAAGAAGTAGGAGAGAGAATGAAAGTAAGCTAAAGAAGGAGATAAAGAGGAAGCAAAAATGTGTGAAAGATGCTGCAAAAGTGCATTGGTCTGGAAACGTCGGGTAGATGATGGATTATCAACTTCGAAAGAAACACCCTTGGCGGAGAACTGGTCACGAGTTCACGATGGAGAAGTAGGGCTTCTCTAAAGAGACACCTTCAACTCCTGTGGACCGAATCAAAGTCAGTAGAAAAATGGGGGTAGCCGACAGGGTGACGTAGGAGCACAGAATCAGGTGGTAACCTTCCTTGCCGAATCAAGCCGCAGCAAAAGAGCAGGAGAACAGCTCTGAAAGTCTGACATCTATAAAAGCTGTCAGGCTTTTTCCTGTAGTCAATATGGAAAAGCAAACCTCTTTCGTATTGGCACCGCCTGGAACAGATGTAGAAAACCTTCCGATTGCTGCCATGTACGTCTCCTGTGGTCCGGTACGTCTCCTGTGTAATTAGAGATTCTTGCTAGATACCTAAGAAGAATCTGCAATGTTATCGGTCCTGACCTGGCATCTCGGATTCAGTCAGTTTCCCACACCCATAATGTAATTTAAAAAAAATATTATTTCACCCCAACTAAGGCTATAAAGCCATTAAGACGCAAGTGAGGTACTGAATGTGAAGGAATTTGAGAAAAAAATATTATGGAGAGATTCCATTAAAAAGCATATGTATTAAGAAAACAGATTGTCATTGAATTTAAATTTTTAAAGATCAAAGTTGACTGGAAAGAAAGAAGCTAGAAGAGAGTTTCACAAGCGAGAAGTGCGAAAGAAGAAACTGTTAGCATAGAACTTGTGCTTACATCTAGACATTTCAACTGTAAAATGATGAGACCTAACTCCCAATCTAGTACTGCACTTAAATTCGTAAAGTCAAAGTATCAAAGAGGAAAGCTCATCAGAATAATTACCATAGAAAAAGGTACCAGGAAGCTACGCTAAGGCGATGAGAAAGTGACAGAAGCGGACCGATACAATTTGCACATTTTTCTTTCGACTTCAACTCTTGTTCCTCTCTCTATATGTACATAAATCTCGTGCGATATAGTGCAAAAGGGCTATGGTATTGAAAATTTTATTTCAAGTGAGACAGAAAATTTAGCAACTCCAAACTGCGCCAACGTAGCAAAAATGAAGTTATTCTGCGCACTCGTAAACGAAAGGAAACCATTTTTGTTTATCGCTTGTATAGTAAGAGTGAAAAATTATTAGGTGACCACTGAAAAATAATTATAGATTGCAAAAATGATTTATTTCAGGCTGAGGAAGATTAGATGATCACACTGTTGGGAAAAGGCAAATAACCGTTGAAATAGCAAAAGTGTTTAACAAAGACACCGTCGAACACATAAATACATCTCGTCTGTGGAACTCTTACGGTTTCTTGCATTCCTGTCAGCACTGATCTTCAAAATGAAATATCAACCGTTATATTCTGTCTTCTTTATTTCTGTGCTTTTATTGTCCTCTCCCCATAATAGTGTGTTTTTTTTTATCATATTCTCTAACACTCAGTAACCCCATCCCGTCTTCGTGGCTACATTGCCTTTCTTGCAGTAAAAAAATAAAAATAAATGAATAAAAATAAAAAAATAAAATAAAATAAAAAAGATAAGAAAAATGAATAAAGACAAAAGAAAAATTATACATATTTTTATTTATTTATTTATTTTCTATAAGTATTTTCATGATAATTGTTCATGTGAGTTTTCCTCTTTGGCACGTAAACTTTAAGAATTTAAGCCTAGTACTAGATTGGCAGCGTTTTATAAATGAATTGGCTAGATATAACCGTAAGTTGTATTCTATCAGTTTCTTCTCTTGTAATTTTCGCTTGAAGAACTCCCTTCAAGCCTTTTGCTTTCCAGTCAACTTTCATCTTCAAAAATTTGAGTGTAATGCCAATAGTTATCTTCTGTCTTTTATTGTCCTCTCTCCTTAATAGTATATTTTTCTCATATTCTCTAACACTCAGTAACCTCCTTGCGTCTTAGGGACTTCATTGCCTTACTTTGGGTGAAATGATTTTAAAATATCGTGTAAGATCGAGTAAGGACGGGTAAAAACGAATTCAGTGAAGTGTTTTCAATTAAGCGCATTGTCAAAAAGTAAAAAATAAAGTGTAATTAAATGACTTAAATAAATTAAAATTAAATGAAAGCTATAAAAAAGAAAATGCCATTTTGTTATAAATTACAAAAAACAAAAAAAAAAAGCAAAAAAAACAAAACAACTCTTCCATATCATTTACGTTAAAAACTGAAATCCTTTCCCCTTAATTACATATTAACCTATAATCCATTGTCTTTGTTAAATATTGGATGTCATGGCTTCCGTGCTTGTCACAATAGCTTATTTAGTTACCAATGTTGATATGCCTTCCTCTAGTAGATGTTCCAGAGATTTTCACTTGGATTAGGTCTGAAGAACTTCCTAATCTGTTCAATATCCTATCATTTCTGATGCGCATGGTTGTCAGCAAAAGAAGCAGCCCAAGTTGCGAACTACAAATTGGGGACACCATAATCAAGCAAGTACGATAAGTATTTGTCTATATTTCTGAGATGAGATATTTACACTATTTACATTGTTTGGACTGTTGTCCTGATCTTCGTTGCCATATTCACGACATTTCGCCTGTTGTACGCTCCGGCCTTCTTCAGGGCTTGTCTATATTTCTAAGATGAGGTATTGTAATTATTTACACTATTTACATTGTTCAGACTGTTGTCCTCATCTTCCTTGCCATATTCACAAAGTTTCGGCTGTTTTACGCTTTGGTCTTCTTCAGGAACTTCGAACTTAACCATTTATTTAGTCCACGGGGATTAATTGCTCTAATTCCACGTGGGTCAGGGGATAAAAGCGTTGGTTGATTGATACAAAAAGTGACTTGACCTGGCAATGCCCCAAAGAGCTGTGAGTTCTACCACAGCAGAGGGAATAAAAGTTTGGAGAGTTCAGTTACTAAAGAGAATTAAGTAAAACTGAGATATCCAAAGACATGGCACGTGGAATTAGAAAAATCTACCCCTTTGGACTAAATAAAGGGTTCGATTCGAAACTCCAACGTATATCACCTAAAGAGGGCCGTAGTGCACAATGGCCGAAATGTCTCGGATATTTTCATAAAGATGAGGACAACAGTCTGAACAATGCAAATAGTGTAAACAGGAAATAGAGTATCTAGAAAATTTTATCAGTATATAATAACGAAAGTGGCCTTCTAAAATCTAAGCAAAGTATTAATAAACAGGAAAATTTCGTTAGAAACAATAACAGAGTATTGCATTGTTATATAATATCAATCCTCTATGGGAGTGAATGTTGTAAAATCGCCTCACAGATGAAGAAGAGGCATGAGGTAATAAAAATGTGGTTCTACTGAAGGATGCTGAGAATACCATAGATTGAACATGTGAGTAACAAGGAAGTTTTACGAAAAACGACAGCAAAAAGGAGACATACTTAGAATTAAAAAAAAGACAAACAATTGAAATTTCTTGAACACAATGAAGGCTTGGGGAAATTGAGATTCCTATTCAGAGACAGAGGAATATAGCGAATAACGTACCTAACGAGCTTGTGCAATTGGTTGACACAACAGGGATTAGGAGAGACAGCAAAAAATACCTAAGAACCACAAAGGATGGAAAGTTGTGGAGAGCAGTGATCGCCCACGTCAACCAATGTATGTCGACAATCAAATGCAGTGCTTCTCAACCTTTTTGTTCTTTTACTTCAGAGCATACTTGTAAAATAACTAAGACTCTGCAGTGTATTTTTAATTTTAATAAGGAAACAAGAAATTTTGGTTTAGCATTGTCAAAGAAGATTAGCAGTACAGTTTTAATTTTAATGGATTTTGGAAGAATCTGCTTTTTTTTTTTTTTTTTTTTTTTAGAGTGGCCGATAAAATTGATTTAAATCCCTTGACGGAGACAAATAGGAAAGGATTATCCACTCTTTAAAGATTAAGGAATTTAGCATCCAGTTTAAAATATCAAATAACTAAGACTTGACTTGGACATTAGTGACATTGACTTCGCATTAGTGCGCCCGGTCGCGCCCGGTCGCGCCGGTTGAGAAACGCTGCATTAAGATAAGTTTTGTATATAAATGAAGAAACTTGTTTACAAACCCAAACTGGAAATTTGACCTCCAAAAATTCAGTATATAACTAAGAAGTCATTTTTACACGATATATTACATGATAAGGAGCAAGTAAGTCATCTCTTAGAATTCCACCTGAAATCATAATCGCTAACTGAAGCGGATAAGGCGCTGCTCTTTTCTCTGTCCATCAGGTCATCTATAGTTAACTCGGTATTCAGTAGTAAAAAGAATAACCTTTGAAGTCAGTTTTCAAAGGATTTCCAGATATTTCATATTGATCCTCAAAGGCCGTCGAATGTTGGGCTTGATACATTTTACAATATGGCGAAGTATTCAGCGTTTTACATGTTATCTTGAGCAGCATCGGTGAAAACAGTTTTGCTGTTCCCATCTTTATTTATTTACTAGTAGAAGTATCCGGCGTTGCTCGGGTACTGACTTTGTTTAACTAGAAAGACAAACTGATAGACACTTATTTGTACAGTCTATTATGATAACTATCCGAAGTTATTACGTATTGATTTACTTACCAAAAGTTGATTTACTTACCAAAAAATTGATTTACTTACCAAAAAATTGATTTACTTACCAAAAAATTGATTTACTTACCAAAAATCGATTTACTTAACAAAAATTGATTTATTTTCCTTACTATTATATTTTTCACGTGGGAATAAGTATTTAACTGCCACTTATTTGTAACCTTCCAGCATTGACCTAAGTCAACTTTATATAGATTATTGGCATTATCTGGTTCATAGATTATCTGCATGCCAAGTTTGGTTGAAATCTACCCAGTAGATCTGAGTTTACCGACAATAGACAAAAAGAAACATAATTCATTTTATTATATGGATTTTCATTTATTTTTAACAATGTACTTAATTCAAAACATTGAATTGTATTTGTGCTTTAATCGACCTCCATTGCGATGCATGTAATATTACTTTGTCATACATGAAATGACGCACTTTGTAGGAAATGAACAAAACGCTTCTGAAATGTTAAATAACTAATTCATTTAGTTGAAATAGGCACCATGTTGACTGTTCTCCAACGTACTCCTAAATTCTTGATCCCATCTTTAAAAAAAAAAAATCACATCCTTTGATGTGATAAACAGTTCAAATGCTTCGATTACCTCTTCCTTATTAGAGAATATTTTATTGCGTATGAAAAGCTCATAATGTTTAAATATGTGATAATCAGTTGGAGAGATATCAGGTGAATATGGAGGAGGAGGCAAAATTTCATAATTCAAGCTATGCCGCTTTTGAGAAGCATGCGGCCAGGCGTTGCCGTGCAGAAAAATTGGGCCATCCCTATTCACAAGTCTAGGATGTTTCTTTTCCAAATTTACGTGCATACATTCAATTTCTTTACAATACTAGGTTGCTGTTATTGTTTTCCCTTCAGGCAAGAAATAATAAGGAATAACCCCTTTGAAAGACCACCATACAGTAACCGTTAACTTTTTAGGGTGCAGTGGAGATTTTGAATATTGTTTTGGTAATTTACTTGCATCTAACCACTGGCCTACTCTTTTACAGTTGTCAAAAAGTATCCATTTCTCATCGCATTCGATGCAAATATGTTTCTTTTTCCATTGAAAAAGAAGCAGAGAGCACACCTCAAAACGACGTTTTTTTTAGTCTCATTCAATTTATGTGGAACAAACCTATCCAGTTTCTTTACTTTTCTAATTGCTTTCAAGTATCGAGAAAGTGTTGTGCTAGATTTTTCGAGTTCTGATGCAAGTTTTCGGACTGTAAGTTCCCGGATTTTGATTAACCAAACCATTCTGTTGATCATGTCTGATAACCGATCGTGGTCTTCTGGTTGGTTTATTTTCAAAACTATAATCTCCCGAACAAAACTTCTGAAACCATCTGTACAGTTCTGATTTCAACAATACCATTACTAAAGGCCGTCTAGATATTACAAAATGCTTCAGAGACAGAATGACCCAGTTTGTATTCATACAGTAAGATTACTTGATATTGTTTCATCGTAATCATTTTCATTGGGCTTATGAGTAAGAATGTATTTAAAGAAAAATTATCTGAAAAGAAAAAGTGTCAGGAATAAATCAAGATGTTTTTCTATACTAAAGAGGTTACTTCATTAAAGAAGCGGACCAACAACCAATCAAAAATTGCTTTATTTCATGTGCTCTGGATTAATATCATAATGCAATATCATAATACAAAGCAAAATGTCATAATGCAATGTGATATAGCAGAATTATTTGCGATACAGTCCTGTAACAATATCTTTTATAGCGCATTTAATGTATATCTATAGTACCATCATTTGCATAGCATTTATATAGTAACATCACTTGTAATGCAATTCTATAGTAACATCATTTGAAATGTATTCAGCGCAGTCTTATAATAATGAAAAAACAAAACATTTAATATATTTCTACAGTAAGATTATTTTAAAAGCATTTCCATAGGAACATCATTTGGAGTGCATTTTTTAAAAAATTATTTCACCCCAAGCCAGACGGAAATACCACTAGCATGCAGGAAGTTACAGGAAGTGAAACTAAGAGAAAAGACTGAGTATAGGGAGGATTGAGGAAAGGACAAAAATGAACGGGGAGATAGAAGATGGCGATTGAATTTGCATTTAAATTTTTAAAAGATTGTAGTTATCAGCAAAGGTAGGAATGCGAGAAAAAAGCAGTTAGAGCAGAAATGGCGGTTGCATTTAGCTATTTCATCAGTAAATGAGTGGGATCTTGATGCCAATCTAAATTCATCTAGTTGGGGTACCAGTGAAAGTAGCTCGTCAGAGCAGTTGCCATGAAAATATTTGTAGAAAAACAGAGGGAAGCCATGTCATGTCAGTCAGAAAATGTCAAATGTCAAGTCGAAATGTCAAGTCAGGATTGCAGATCTGTCCGGATTTTGTCAAGAATCTCAAGATGAATGGCAGGCGCGCCGGACCAGATATGGCAGCAAAATTCAATTCATGGACGCATGGTAGATTTGCAAATGTGCAAGATGGATTCTGACGTGGAAAATTTCCTGGCACGACACCGTAACCCGATTTTCCTTGCAGTAAATGAAGCTATTGATTCGATGTAGTCGCCCCACTTCAAGTCAGTGGAAAACGCGAGGCCAAGAAGCGTATTGTGTTGTTCTCCAGGAGTCTAGCGTCAGCCATGAGTATGGCAAGCTGAAAAGTAAGGCATTTCGGCAGTAAATCATTTGAATTGCATTCCTATATGAAAATCATCCGCATTGCGTATTTGTAATAACATTATCTGTAATACTTTCCTATTGTAAGAATATTTGAATCATTTACAGCAAAAAAAACCAAAAAAACAAAAACCCCAAACAAAAAACAAAAAAAAAAAACCTTGAAAAAAAACCCCCAAAAACATGAATTCAGTAAGCCTTCCAACTCTTGATATATTAATAGATCTTCTCAAAATTACAATATATTTTATTTTCGTGTCTGTATTGTAATTTATGGCTTTTATGGATCAACTTAGTTATATACGTGTCTTCAGGGTTTTAATGTCGGCTTTTGTGGTAAGAGAAAGGAAAATATTTTGAACGTTGATTTCCAAAGAATGTTGAACTTTTCAAGAAGGATTGGCGTAACATATACTTACCATTCCTTAAGAATATACCTGGACGGCCATGTCTCTTTTCGATTCATGATTGACTTGGTAGAAGAATTCTCGCAATAGGTTGCCGTTACTTTCAGGAGGGGAGAGAAGCTAGTTCGAATTCTAGTCTAGTTTCGTTGCATTCACTTTCGCGCAAATACCCTTGTGGTCGTTTAATCAGCCAATATATGACCGTTTGAAGTTTTTTCTTGGGGTTTGTCTAGGATAATCTCGTACGAAGATTGAAGTCATTCTTGAGGGAAAATAAATTAAAATTGTTGCGATTATAAAAGACAAAAGTAATTACACGCATACTTTTTCCGATCCTAGAAATTGTTTTTTGGGGCCCAGGTATATATTCAGATTTCGAATGCTGATTTTCTAGGCATCAGAGCTAAACTACTTGCAATACTGGCGTAACACAATCTTCCTGCCCTTATTTCTCTCACGATAGTTTTCTGCTATACTAAGCTAAGCGTAGTTACAAGTTACATGTTCCCATATTTGAGATGGTTTCAGAGATCGCTATTTTAGCCAAGGTAAGAGTCTTAATTCTTGGATGCTGATATTTTAACAAGTTAATCCTCTGGACCCATCCATTTAATCTTGTGAAGCCCTAAGTTCAGTACACTATTTTGTTCTTCTTTTTATCTTCTTTTTATCATAACGTTACAGCTAACATGCATGCATACACCTAGGCCCTCCGTCTGGTTTTTCACTGACTAGACATATCACTATAGATAGTGCGTCGATTCTCATTTGCGTCGGTATGAGCAAAAACACAAGGGAAAAAAAGTTGAAAATATATCCATAACGAAAACAGAAAAGTCTTGAGGAGGTACGTAATTGACACTTCGTACATCTTCGCCGCCAGTACTGTCTTCTCTCACGACAGACTAATGGACCGGATCTTCCCTTCGGTCAGCGAGAACTTCAACTATATTTCTCTTATTCTAACCGTCCGTCTGTCTCTCTCTCTAAGCACTCTGACTGCCGCCTCTCTGCTACCGCTTCTCTTTCGATCTGTACATCACAACACGGCTTTCTTACTTTTATATCTCATTGGATGACCCGTCACTTTCTAATGGTGGGCTCGTAACTTTAACCGTCACTATATAGGTCTATGATCGGAATTCTTTAGCGTCTGGTCCATTGGCACTTGAATCTGAAAGTTTCCATTTATTTACTTGTTCTTCTTTTTTTGTTCCATACTTGTGGAGAGCGAGTTGTTACTTTGAAGCTCTCCTATCTAGACCTAACTGCCTACCCAGCATAAAACCTCTGAATTTACCGCCCACTTTACTATCTGGGTGTCCTGATCAGAACCGGACCCTTTTATATCACAAATATAATCTCTGGTTTTCTTCGGTTGTATTTTGGAATCTTGAAACTTATTCTGAGAGGGGTATGATCTACACACCTTTTACACGGCATATTTATTGCCCCCTCGAATTGTTTTTCCCTGATCGATGCGTTAGAATTTTGACCTTCAAGTGAATTGCATCAGCATAATGTTTTTAGCCCTTTAAATTCATTTTTTTACCTCTTAAAAGATATTTCTGAAAACTAGGTGTACTGATTTCTTCAACTATTTTCTTACATTATGCTTTTCTTTTGAAAATTGTAATACTTCCAATACAAAACAGCTTTCATTTAACTACCACAGAGAACGTTTTCTGTCTGCCATCATCAGGGCTGACGCTAGACTCCAGGACATCAACAAACTATGCCTCACGTTTTCCACTAACAGGAAGTAGAGCGAATCAATAGCTGCATCTACTGCAAGGAAAGTTGGGTTACTGTGTCGTGCCAGAAAAATGTTCTCTCTTGAATCCATCTTGCACATTTACAAATCTAAAATTCGTCCGTGCATTGAATACTGCTGTCATATTTGGTCAGGTCTCGAGATTCATGACAAAATCTAAAGTAGGATCTCTAATGTAATGAATCCTGACCAGGCATCTCGACTTTAGTCACTTTCTCATTGATGCGATGTAACTTCCCTCTGTCTTTTCTACAAGTATTTTCATGGCAACTGCTCTGATGTTCTCTTTTCCCTGGTGATCTGACTACATCTTGGCATGTAGGTTCCACCCGTTTACTGTTGAAATAGCTAAATGCAACCGCCACTTCTACTTCAAAAGTTTCTTTTCTCTTCCGTTTCCTTACTTCCCTAATAACTACAAGCTTCAAAAATTTAAATGCAACATCAATCGTCATGAAGCTATTTCGATGCAGTCGCTCCACTTCAAGTCAGTGGAAAACGTGAGGCCAAGAAGCGTATTGTGTTGTTCTCCAGAAGTCTAGCGTCAGCCATGATGATGGTAAGCTGAAAAGTAAGGCATTTCGGCAGTAAATCATTTGAATTGCATTCCTATATGAAAATCATCCGCACTGCATATCTGTAATAACATTATCTGTAATACTTTACTATTATAAGAATATTTGCAGTGAATTTCAATACAATAATCATTTATAACAATAACAAAAACAAAACAAAACAAAAATGGATGTTTTGGAATCCCGTTCATCTTTTGTCCTTTCCTCAATGTTCCCTGTACTCAGTCTTCTTTTCCCCTTTCATTCCCTGTAATCCACTGCTTCCCAATGGCATTACCGTCTGAATTGGGGTGAAATGATAAAAAAACAAAAACAAAAAAACATTTCACCGTACTTTCCTTTTCATGTACACATGATCCGCTATACCAGATTTTAATCTCTCCACGGATTACAACTTTCTGCTGTTCCACAAGTTTTATTATTGATGGGCGACTAGTCTGGCTCGTAAAATTCCTTATTATTATTTGTCCGTAGTTGTTGCCTTTCTTATCATTTAGATTTTTCTGATGACTAAAAATTAATCAAAGTCTTGAAATAGAAAGTCCTATTTGTTTAAGATGAGCGAGTCAAGCAATGAAAGCAGTCACGTGAGACAATCACTTTTTATTTGGGCACATGGCCATCTATCTTTTCATTAAAATTTTTTTTTCCTGGATTTCAAGCAGGAATTTTGTAGTTCGTCTGAAGTGCGGAGGTGCAGTTTTATTATCTTACCATCAAGATTACGATCGAAAATGTCGGCGCCATTGTCAGACAACCGTTTTCATTATAAAACAAGAAAGCTTTGGCGAGAGACAAGAAAAAAATAAATGAAAAAAAAAAAGCGAAGAAAAATTACTGAACATTTTAATATAAAGTGATGAATAAAAGAATAAGAAGAAAGGTTTAAAGAAGAAAAAGAAAAACATGATGTGAAAGGTTAAAGAAAAGAAGAAAAGTTTGAAGGAGAAAAAAAGAAAATAATTAATCCTGGTAGAAGAGGTGACTTAAGACAACATACATGTGTTTCTACAGAAGGATGCTGAGATCGCCATAGATGGAACCTTTAATTATTGGAGATGATCTCACATAATAATAATAATAATAATAATAATAATAATAATAATAATAATAATAATAATAATAAAGGAACAGAGAAGGGGAAAAACGAAGGAAAAGCAAACTGGAGCATAATATCTGTTTAGAAGGAGGGTGTCAACTGATTATCAATAACCCCTGAGACTAGGATGTTAATAATGGTTTTACGATAGGAGATATTACATATTAATATAAGGACAAAAACGAAGGAAAAATCTATAAATAATAGATAATTACTAAGTGTGGAATGAAATTACTCTATGTTATGGGGTCCACCCCTTTTTCATATAAGTGGACTCGACCAGAGTGTTACTGGGACTGCTGCCGTTAAATACCCACAGTCAGTCAGAAGAGAGAGAGAGAGAGAGATTGATAGAGATTGGGAGAGTGAGCAGAGATTGTGATTGAGTTGGAGGTAGAGTAATAGTGTGAGGTAACCGCTTGTAGAAGTCAGTTACAAGCACGTAGACTCTAAGGAAGTCCTACTTCGAGACTATATATATATATTATTATTACGACTAACCGCGTTCCTGGATTTACTAACAGTATTACCGATTGTATTATTGTGTAAATACATTTAATTTCTTATCTTTATTTCTTGCGTTTGTCATTCATTGGAGACCGAATTTCATCTCGGAATCCACCACACTGTAGAAGGCGAGTTTTAGGTGACTATCAATAGCCCGTGAGCCTAGGATGTCAACATTAGCCTTACGGCGGGAGCAGTTACATATTATTATTACATGATATCACTCTAGAAGGCTAGTTTCAGATACTATCAATAACTCTCGAGACTAGGATGTTAACAATAGGTTTATGGCGGGAGCAATTACATATTAATATAAGGGCAAAACAAAGGAAAAACTAACTAGATAATTACTAAGTCGGCCATGATAGCACCATCTAGAAGGCGGGAATTTAGCTGACTGGGATTTCATTAGCCCCCTCCCCCCAAAAAAAAGAATACTGAACTGCTACGTGATATCTGTCCTCCTTTACGGTTTCCTCAAAGATGAAGAAAAAACTTGAGACAACGGAGGTATGGCTCTACAGAAGGATGCTAAGGATATTATGGGCCGAACAAGTGAGCAACGATGAGGTTTTGAAGAGCATGCAAACAAGGATGAAGCTTATACTTAACATCAGGAAGAGGCAGATGAAATTTCTAGGAGACGTAATAAGAAAGCTTGGAGAATCTGATACTCACAGGGCGGATAGAGGGAAAGAAAAACAAGGGAAAGCAACGCGTGACATACCTAGCGGGCTAAATCAGGTGGATGACAGAACAGGGTCTGGGAGAAGTAGCAAAAGCACAAATATTGATAACTACAAGGGATAAGGGGAAGTGGAGAGCCATGATCGCCTACGTCCTGAAGGGACACGGCGTATAAAAGAAGAAGAAGATATATGCCCTGCAAGACTTGGCTTTAAACCGCGAGCACTTGCCTACTCTCGTGTATAATGAGATAATAATAATAATAATAATAATAATAATAATAATAATAATAATAATAATAATAATAATAATAATGAGATTAATAATCCATCAATTCCTTAAACTTAAATTCACATTTCGGATGGGAAGATTACGTTGACAGATAAGAACTTTCGAGCAGCTATAGGCCTTCTCGAAGATCTAACAGAGAAAATGTGTATTCCTTAAAAGGTTAATTGAACGTCGTTGGTCTTTAAAACCCTCTGTGACTGAGTGTCTATGTTATATAGGAATAAAGTGTCGCTGCCAACATTTGTGTTTGAACATAGATCGCCAGTGAGCAAACACAGGCGATCCTATTACTGAATTATTTAGAGCACATGACCGCAGAGGAAACGCATATATGGGAGATTGCTTGCTATTTCAATTATATCCTCTATTACTATTCGGATCACCATTTCTAGTCTATCCTCTATTACTGTACGGACTGCTATTCTCTACTTTATTCACTATACTATTTCTCTATTCAGATACGGTTGAACGAGCGAGTATTATCGAGCAAGTACATTAGTGCAAGTGATATTCGAAGACATCTGACACCAGTATTGTTCAACGGAGTTACTATAGTTGTATCTGCGATTACAAAGTCTCTACTACAACGAACATTACAAAAGTGACAACGAGTATTCGTTGACGTCACAAAAGTGGCAACAAGTGTTCGTTGACATCACAAAAGTCTACAGCACGCCTGAGTGGACGGTTGATTTCCCTAGCAAGATGTGTGCGTTTTCTTTATGAAGACTCTCCAATGCGCAGGCCTGTAGATGTAGTTGTACTTAAAAAAGAGACAAAACAGGGTATCTATTCGAACACGTGTATCTACTATAATATATCGTAAACATCACCGAATATTTAAATGGGCCACAAGTGTTTTTCTAAGCACCGTTTATCCAATACTTGCAAATTACCCGAGTAAACTTGATAGCTAAGACTTCCGAAGAATTTTGATATTTATAACACTTGATGATTTCCGGTTTTAGTGGAATCGTATTCAGAATTCGACTCTTAAATAAAAAGAACAATGAAAACCTTATATTTGTAGTGGCAGATATATCAATTTTTGTTATTTATTTGCTAGCTTACCTGTACCGTCAAAAAAGTGGTTTAAGTATTTAGATAATTTGACAAATTCACTGTACTTATAAATTATCAAAACGTTTTCTTACGCCTTCCTCTTTTTCTCAGTTCTGTTTACAATCTGCTTTGACTTCTTCTTCCAAAACAAGGATCTTCTTAAAATTCCCCATAATAAAAGCGAGACAAAACGCCCATTACTTAGCAGAATAAAAAGAGACATTTTATGCATTTGGACACCAGTCAATTAAGGTAAGGATGGACGGCACATCTATAGTGAACAGCATTACGACGTGGGGGAGTGCTTACCGATCATCGCTACTATGGGAAGGTTGATCTTGAATGGATGTCACTTTGCCTCGACGTAGAGTAATGACAAGTTAGAAAATATTACTATAGAAAATTTAACTCATACCGAAAAAAAAAATCCTTTGCAAAGTATTTTATCAAATAAGGACTCAAAACAAACTTTTCCAAAGCAGAAACGATGATCTGCAATGGAATGAAAACAATTATGCTACTTACTCGGAATCCATCTTGATCATTCAACATGTGGAATTATTAAATAATAAACATTTCAAAATACATTAGCGTATGGTCCAGTTATAACAGATTTAGTATAGGAGATAAGGAAATTGCACATAGACTAGGCTACTCTGGGAGTAGTTTTGCGCAATACCCCAAGTTGCTACAAAGCCAAAATATTAACCAAAAAAAGTCGAGTTATGTTTTTAAATAACTTCACTAGATTATTTTATGGAATTTTATGGATGTCATGTTGCCAAATCCGTTCAGAGATATCTAAACTGTCAGCTGTACAGAACCGCTTCCTAAAAGCAATGATTAAAAATGGTTTCCAGCGAATGAAGACTGTAGGTCTAACTGAGGACTATCCTCCTTCGAATCCTGAGGCCTGCCGCTACAGAATCACAAAGAACTGTACCAAATAACAGAAACCACATCACTTAGGGAATTTCAACTGTAGCAACAACTAAAATGGATCTCGCATGTAACTCGAAGAGAAAATAAAGACGAAATGAAAATGGTTATGCTCCACGCGACTTCAATACAAAAAGTACGAAGTTATCTTTTATCAATACTGGAAAAGCATTAACAGAAACCCGAGTTGAGAAATATAGAAAAATGTAATGAATTTCAAGCGACGGTAGCACAGTCTGCTCAGTCAATGAACACCGAATGTTTCCTTATAAGGAAAAAAAAACTTATCGCAGCGTTATACGTATGAACCAGTTCCTGACAAAATAAATAAATAAACAGGCTAAGTCGATTAAGTAAGTAACTAAGTAAGTAGCAATCACTTTCATTATGTTTCTTTAAATATAATACGACTTTTATGGATTGTAATTTTTTTCTTGCAATGTTTATATGCGATAATTGCAATCGAAAATATTTGATGGATTTTAAAGGCACAATATCAAAATCTCAACGAAACCTCTGATTTCGAAAAGTTTTAGTCAGCAATCAAAAGAATATGGTAAGTTCTGTCATTTATAATCTTTTCGAATAAGCCAAGGAAATCCAAGTTGATTTTTATTGTCCTGCAGAGCGGGAATTATTGAATTATCATTGTTCAGAATGGTGGAATTTCTGTTTTGTCTCATTTTGGATGAATAATTGTTGAAGGAAATTTTAATTATTTTTCAAGGAGAATGTAAGACACATTTGTAGCATGAGACAATAGTGAAGAAGATCTGCGCGACAAAATTGAAAATATTTCTTTTATGTGTTCATTAGATATTCATGAAACCCGTCCTAGCATGGACAGCAATTTAACTATTTAGAAAATGTTAAACGAGACCTACGAAATATGGGATGTAGAAATACAAAGGGCACATTGGAATCGCAAAAGGTGCCTTCCAGAAACTAAACAAAACATGAAGAAACAGGAAACAGATATAAGAATGGTCAACTGCTGTGTAATATCAATTAATATATAAAAGCGAATGCTGGACAATTTTCTGACATGAAATGGCAACGGAGATGTAGCTCTACAGGAGGATACTGAGAATACCATAGACGGATTTAAGGAAAATGGAAACAAAAATGACACTTGTAAGGAGTAATTGAAATTTCTGGGATACATAACGTGAAAAGGAAGTCTTTTAACAGAGGATGATACAACACCGAAATTTGAAGGCGCATTCGAATAGCAAATGATGCTTTCCAAAATCTAAGCAAAGTATTAAGAAACAGGAAAATTTTATTAGAAACAAAGAAAAGCGAACTAAACTGTAATATCGGTCCCCCTATATGGAAGTGAATGCAAGACAGTCTCCTCACAGATTAAGAAGAGACTTGAGGCAATTGAAATATGGTTCTACAGAAGGATGCTGAGAATACCATGGACTGAACATGAGATTAACGACGAAGTTTTAAGGAAAGTGGAAACAATAAGGACACTTAAAATTAAAATTTATCGGGCACATAATGAGGAAAGAAGGCTTGGAGAATTTGACACTCGCAGAACATGAAGGCAAGAGAAACAGGAAATCAGTGAATAACCTATCTAGCTTGTGTAAATGGTTGGCAGAACAGGGATTAGGATAGATAGCAAAAAGACAAAACTGACTGAGAACCACAAAGGACAGGTTGTCGTGGAGAGTCATGATTGCGCACGTTCTGAAGAAGCACTGCACATAGGAGAAAATGATAATAGATAGAATTTCGACTTAACTACAAATATAAGGAGATGCCAAACTTCTCAGAGCACATTTCACGGTTAAGCAGGAGTTCCGGTTTTGTCAAGAACACTGGAACAAGAAATGCTATGTTTATGATCAGAATGGTGTCCGAGAAAGTAATACCGTTGAAGAAGGATGTACACTTTTAGGTATGTTCATGAGATCAATAAAAAATAGCATACCATGAATAAAAAAGGCCTTAAACTTGATTAAAATAATTTTTTATCGTCTAAATGTTAATGTTATTATCAAGAGGAATGATCAAAGTATTTTGTGAATATTTTTTTAGATTTTTTTAATAATTTCTAGCACGTCCAAAATTTTCGTTAAAAATCTTCATTTTTTTTTTAATTGGAAAAATTGACAGAAAATCGATAATCTCCCGTTTTTTTAACTTTTGTTTACATTAGTGAATGTTGCCGTTTAAAATTTATTTAAAAAATCAATTATGATTTTTTTTTTAAATAATTTTAAAAACATTAGAAATTATAAAGTTTATTTGATATATTTTGCAACAAAGATTGCTTATTTTCTGTGATGAAAACATGTTTTTTTCAAATGGGAGAAAGCCGGTCTGATCTGCGGTGTTGATTGACAGATGACATGTGCCTGCTTTTCATCACGCACTGACAAATTACGTGCAGAAATTTATAGTACGGAAGGTCTATAAAATATAAGTCTTATATTTTATAGATTACGCCAAAGCAGTTAATTTGAACTGCTAGGAAAATTTGATTATTTCGGAAGGATGTAGGAATATTCCAGAATTTATAGTGGGAGCAAACCGCCTCTATCCGGACAGAAAGTGAATTGAGTAGCTACACAAAAATAGAAAGGGGTGTAAGATAAAGATGTCCCCTCACTGTATTTATTAAGCGAATTGGAGACCCTACCAGGATTTATTATTGTCTGGATAATAGATACATAGATAGATAGATAGATATAAAAAGACTGAGAAAGACACACAGACAGATAGATAGATAGATAGATAGATACGAATAGCCTGATTTTTTTAAATCAATTCACCCCAAGCAAGACAATAATACCACTAAGATGCTACTTGCTGTGAAAGAGAATGAGAACAATTTAGTAGGAACCGAAAACTGAATCCTAAACAAGAAACAATGGATAAACTTCTACTTCTGTTTCTGCATAATAGCAAGATGCTTCCGTTTACTAAACTGTAACATCTTGTTTAAGTGGAGGAAAAGGTACAGGCGTTGCTAAGTGTTACAAGGAAGTTGTGGAGAGTCATTATTGTCCATATCCTAAACGGAATTGGCATATAGAAGAAGTAGAAGGACATTTTTGATAATAAATATCTTACATTTTATAAACCAAAATATAATTTTTTGCACACATTAAAATTTCATATATTTTATATATTCCCAGAGGTAGTTTCACCCAACACCGCAAATTACTACATAACCAAAACATCAAACTGAAAATTCGTATCATGTTTTTAAATAGCCTCATCAGATCAAAACTTTCATATGGGTGTCATGCATGTGTCCAAAGCCATTAAAAATATCTAAATTTTCATTTTCGATGACCAGAGCTTGGCAGCTGATCTCTCCTCTGGTTTAGCTCTGACAGTGGGAGAAAACTGGCTGGTCACATTCAATGCCCCAAAAACCAAACTAGTGATCATCGCCGATTGGACCCAGAAAATTCATCAATCGCGAGGAACGGGTGTTCCCTCAGGAAGTCCCCATGCCTTGAACGCGTATATGGGGGCTTAAACTCAACCCAAGTCTCAAGTGAACTCGTGCATATATATCCATTGCTAAAGATGCCGGAAAAATGGTCGATTCTCTGTACCGCTCAAGCAAGTAACTCGGTCTCCTGCTATCCTTTACCTTTACAAGAGTAGCTCAGACCAAGAATGGAGTATTGCTGCCATATATGGGTAGGAGCTGCTATCTAAAAGTGTCTCACCGTCATTTCCACCCTACAACTCCTTTCCACACAGACAAAACGTTTAAAGCCTCTCACTGGTCTATTGCTATTTCCATGGAAAGTGTTCAGATGAACTACACTCCTTAGTTTGACCAGTCTTAACATTCATAGCTAAGATCCGCCATGCCACACATATTGTAGTGAAGCTTTGTATTCATTTAGCGAGATGTAAATTCTACTCGAGCAGTTTCTCACGAACCACTGCTTTACAGAACAGACTCCCAAGAAGTTGCTTCCCTGATTACTACTTAACCTGTTTAACTCTAGCGTTAACTGTTATCTTCCCTACATATCCACATAAGCTGTGTTTTACTCTGTAACATTCTACCTCGAGTGGGCCTCAGGCCTTATACTGTGTGAACATCATTGTAAAAGAAAAAGCTGTATACAACCGCTTTCTAAGGTCAATGGTTAAAATGGCTTCGAGTGAGTGAAGCTAAGGGTTTTGGCAAAGTCCATCCTTCTTTGAACCTTATGGACTTGCGCTACAGAATCACAAAGAATTGTACCAAATAACAGAAACCATTTCACTCGAGGACTGCCAACAGCAGCAACAACTACAATGGATATCATTCAAAGAGAAAATAATGACATAATCAAGATACTAAAATTCCTCACTAATTTAAATAAAACGTTAGCAAGGGAATATTTCCGCTAATATAGGAAAGAGCAATAAAATCGATTGGAATTCAGAAAACTATTTTGCTGAAATAATCCTTTAAGAGAAAGATTTTATAATAAATTATTATATTATAAATTTCAACTGTACCGGCTGATCTGTCAATGAATGCCAAATGTTTCCTTGTAGGGAATTGGCTAATATTACCATTATCATTTAATGTAATCAAACTTGTTTTACAATAAATAACAATCAAACGTTTCTTTTGTCTTGATATTAATTAAATCGCAAATAATTCGTCTTCACATAATAAAGTTAAAACATGATGGAATTTGTTGGTCACAGACTCTATTTTGGCAAAGAATATTATTTCAAACATTCAATAAATGAATTGCATTTTAAAACTCACACAAATAAAGAAACATATAAGTTACAATTATTTTGTACTATCAGCATGGCCCGGCGTTGCCCGTGCTTGATTCAAAAATCGTACGACTCATATAGCAATCGCTATCACTTGACTTTAAATATTTTTGCCCTTCCTTGCTTTTAAATGAGTGCCCTTTGCAGTGCTGATGTTGCTACATGCCTTACTTCTTGCCTATCTCACACTGCGAATTTTTTCTAAGCTCTATACTAAACATTAAATCTGTTACGAAAAAAGAACTAAACAAAATGAACACAAAACGATAAGCTTTAAAAAAGGAGTCGTAAATGGAAAAACCGAATGAAAAAAGAATGTTAACAAATGCTTTTTCACACCAAACCCAGTTCTGCGGAATCAGAATCAATGTTGAGTTTAAGGAAGCGAATGAGCCAATTGGAGTAAAGTGCCATGCAGATTTAAATTTTTCCCACTTGTGACGAATGCAGCTATCGATTTTTTTTTTGCATGCTAGCATGCTAGTTAACATTCGTGTCAGTCAGCTGTCGGCTCTCACGCTGGCCAATAGAATCTTCCTGCCTATTCGTGGCAGCCAGCTATAGGCTCTCACTCTGGCCAGTAGAAAATGGCCGCAAACTACATGAAAACTGCCGTAGAAGCATGAAAAAATCGATTATTTCCACTATCGATGGGAGTTGGGAAATGTAAAGTCGGTCTTGGCCTTCTCGCTAACTTGGAGGATGTGAATGTAAATTTTGGTGCAAATCCGTCGAAAATTGCGGCCGGGCATTCGTTACACACACACACACACACACACACACACACACACACACACACACACACACACACACACATCCTGCCTTTTATAGATAGAGATTAGTATTGTTCATAGTGCATGAAGTGAGGTCCGTTCACAAAGATATGAATGAAATAAAATCTTTACAGATATTGAACATTACATTGATTTTTTTTAAATATGAATTTTATATAGGTAGAATTTGACACTCAAATTTGTATTACAGAAAAAAATGAAAAAAAAAATGATTGTCAATAGTCAAGAATTAACTAGAGCATGACGGGAGTAAAAATACTCGTTACATTTTGATCTGTTGGCTTTGAAATAGAATGTAAGTTCCTGGTCAGGTGAAAAAAATTGTGAGACATAAGGGCTGAATTTTCCTCTGTTGACCTTGATATAAAATTCAAATCATAATTTCTATTGCCTGGATATGTCACAAAATTAAGAACCGCCACGTGAACAAAAATTTGATACGTAAAAATAAGCGTTGAATTTTCCTCTGGTGTGTTTGAAATTGAATGCAATCGTTGTTCTCGTCGCCTGTATAGGTCACAAAACTATTAACCCTGTTCTTATTGGCTGGGCAAGTGAAACACTTGACAGACGTAATATTAAATATTACATTTTCCACTGTCTAGTTCTAAATAGGATCTAAATAGAGTTCTTACTTCCTGTATAGATTACAAAATTAAATCTGTGATCCGATTGCCCGGAGATGGCAAAAATATGATAGATTTAAGAATAGTTGTTGAATTTTGCTCTGTTTTGTTTGAAATAGATTCCAAAGATAATTCCTTTGATCTGGGTAATTAAGAGTGGAATGTCTCCGTACTCACAGAGATATTTTACTTCAGTCTTTTATCGTGGTCAAATGCTTTCAGATGTTCTGCGAAATTGGGCAGACGAAACTTTTCGTAAGCGGCCAGTGATTATGCAAGCGCAAGTTTTACTTAATAGACTGAAAGAAGCTCTTTAACCTTAGATGATAATCAATCTAGAAATGGCGTCTTGATAAAAAAAAAAAAAAAGAAAGGAAACATCCATCCTCAAGCAGCCTGCCCAATCTCGGAAATGAATCGATCTGGAAACGTGAAACGATTAAAAGACTTGTGAGTGCAATAAGAGAGGAAAATATTAGGTTGGTGCAAAAATAATGACGTAATAATGTCGTTTTTTGACGTATAACGTCAAAAAACGACATTATTACGTCATTATTTTTGCACCAACGTAATACCACTTAACAATTTTCAACATTCTGAGGGCAATCTTTCACCTGAACAATAAACTAATTTTAAGAAATATCTATCAAAATTATCCTTTCTTATGGACAATATAATCTCTTAATGCATTTCGGCATAGGTTCATAGTTAGTAAACTAGTCGGGTTGATCGTTAGCATTGAATAGAGTATTTGATCTATCCTAGGTACTTCATATTTGTGCCGTGGAGTAATGGCTAGAGACATAGGTTGGTTGACCGTGAATACTGAGGATTAAGTAAGTTCCTCACTAGGTGCCTCGAATTTGCGACTTTGTGACAAACTAAACTAAATGACTAGAGAATCAAGACATGGTGTAATGGTTCATCAGCTAGCCTGTTTGACCGCGACTACTGAAGATTGAGTTCGATCCTCACTAGGTGACTCGTATTTGTGACCTTTTGCCAAACTTAACTAAGGAATTTAAATAACTAGAGCCACAAAGCCTAGTGCTAGTCTGGTTGAGCGAGACCATTGAGTTCGATTCTCACTAGTTGCCCTTCGTATGTGACATTGTGCCAATCTTAGATTATTGTTTTAAATAACTAGAGCCACGAGGCGTGGTGCAATCGTTAGCGAGCTAGTCTGGTTGATCGTGACTACTGAGGATTGAGTTCGATCCTCACTAGGTGCCTCAAATTTGTGACTTATTCCAAACTTAGTTAAATAATTTAAATAACTAAAGCGGTGAGGCGTCGTGTAATTGTTAGGAAGCTAGTTTGGTAGCCCATGACTACTGTTTTGAGTTCGATCCGCACTAGGAGCCACGTATTTGTGACCTTGTGCCAAACTTAACTAAGGAATATAAATAACTCGAGCAACAAGGCGCGATTGAGTAAGCCAAACTTAGTTAATCACGAGAACATCAATAGCACTGGCGGTGGAACCACGCGAATAATGACCGTAATTTAAACATTGCTTATTTCTTTTACGGAATCACTGCATTTTTTAATTTCCGAGAATCTTTACAAATTTGTTAGTCAAAAATAAAAATATAAAATTTACACTAAGATCCTGATAACAGTTTTTTTTTTTCGATGTACGCTTAAATTGAAGATTAAACATAAAAAATAAATTGTTAAAAACGTCTAAGAAGCAAATATAAGAAGAAAAGAAAAGCAAACGCCGCTCGCCTTTCCCAACGCTGAAAATCCACAGTAGATAATATGAAGGCTTATCAAGTGATCAGATGCGAACAGAGAAAGCGTTGGCGGCAATTTCAAGACTGCCGGCGGAATTTTCCTCAATTGTATCCGTTGGAAACCCGTCAGGTGCTTTTCGTCACGTTCCGAGTCTCATGGCAAAATATGCCGCCTTCACCTTGACAAGGAAATGTGGACGATATACGTGAATGTGACGTCAATTCTGACGTCATGCCACGAGATCCGGTGACATCCTCACAGCTAATGGCGAATTGCCAGACAGTGAATGCAAAAATCTGTTACATAGTTTACGTTCGTGCGCTCGTGTGTGTGTATGTGCGTGTGTTTGTGTGTCTGCTTGTGTTAGTGTGTGTGTCGGGGGGGGGGGGGGCGTTTAAAATCATAATGCGAGTGTGTATGCGTATTTTGTGAGCGCACGTGTGTGAAATGGGGGATGTCTTTAATTTATCAATTATTCACTACAGGATTTACCATAACGGTCGCTTTTCGTTATTTACTAAGCTTGTCTGACACAAGGCCATAAACGCGAAGGAACCAGTGGCTATGAAACACTCTCTAGTTGTAATGATTTTTTAGGATAGCGTGCTACCCACTACTATTATGCTTATATTTTCTGCTAGTATGTTGCGGATGGAGTTTGGTAGGTTCTTGTGTGTGTTTAAATGAGTCCTAATTTAGCTATAGGTGTAAGGTAAGCTGTCTAGATAGACATGCAGTAGTATAACCAGTATAATATTTTATTCTCTTTTGGTTTGATCAGGAACTCAGTTCCTTAATGGACATGAACACGCACAGAAACCTACTAAATTTTATCCACAGCATACTAGTAGAAAATACAAGCACAATGTAAAAAAGATAAAAAAAATAATAGATGTAATAATAAAACAGAAAAAGGCAACATTCAACAATATTAACTATGAACACGGTCACAGCGTGCTGACCGTGTTTGAAAAATAAAACATTCCTATAACTTCGAATACATACATAAAAAGTTCACAGATTCAGTTAAAAATAAAAATAAAAATCGTCCTTGATTATGGCAAAAAGAATAGCCGAAAGCCCTTGGATATGCAGAGATTTGGGCCAGTTTTTTACACTTTGTGTCCAGACAAGAAAACACTTGGGCGAACACAAGAAAAATTAAATAAAAAGCTTAATCGTAGTGTCTTGTCAGTCGTCTTTAACAAAACTTATATATATATATATATATATATATATATATATATATATATATATATATATATATATATCAGTTGCAATTCTGGGTCATCAATGACTGTCACGCTCATTACAATCTTTAACAAAATATACTATTGATATAACCTATATGCTAAAATGATTCCTAAAAATATATTTTAAATCTCTAGCCATATATGTTTTTTTGGGAAAAAAAATAATGTGTGTGTTAAATCTTGAGTGTGCGTTTGTATATATGTCTATGTGTTAGTGCGTTTATGTATCTCTGTGAATTTTTTGCCTGTTCATTTTTAGTCAGTAAGCGTGACTGCTGTGAATCAACCCTCAACATTTCCAGTCATATTCCTCACCCTAAACCGCTTTGATTTTCGCCGACTTGAGATCAGGTTAAATTTAATTTACCTTTTTTAAATTGATACATTGTGCGAAAAAAGCCCTATAGTAGAAGGAGTAGCTTATTTAAAATGGACATTTGAAAGCAATAAATTGAAATTTAAAATAAAAAATAATTTGATCAAATGTGAAAAACAAGCCATACAAGTCATTAGAAAGTTCTAAAATATTATTTATAGGAATACATTGCCTATTAAGATTTTCTCCTGCTCTACGTAGACCTACGTAGACCGACTGGGTTAATTTATTTCATCTTTTTTTTTTTTGCTTTCTTTCTTTGTTTTTTTCTTTTGTCTTTCTTTTCTTCTTTATTATGAACAATATAAACGAAATATATTTCATTCCGTTAATATTTTGAATTTTGGATCCAGCTGAACTCAAGAATGAAAACGACGAACTACGAAAGATTTTTGTTGGTTTAAAATCAATATACTTGAATGCTGACTCACTCGAGCTGAGCCCGACAAGCCTGACTGCCGGAGTCGCCACTGATATATATATATATATATATATATATATATATATATATATATATATATATATAATTAAATTATACGTTATATATATATATATATATATATATATATATATATATATATATATATATATATAATTATTTATTTAAAAATATGATTCCAACACGCTACATAAGAGTTCTCATGTTTCAAAACAAGAGCCGAAAACTTCAATATAATTATTTGAATTAAATTGAATTAAAGTAAGCTCTGTTCCATCTTCAAGCGAAGATCCCCCAAAAATTTCGCTTGAAGATGGAACAGAGCTTACTTTAATTCAATTTAATTCAAATAATTATATTGAAGTTTTCGGCTCTTGTTTTGAAACATGAGAACTCTTATGTAGCGTGTTGGAATCATATTTTTAAATAAATAATTATATTTATGCTCTACTTTTTTTATCGAGCACTATTTTTTAAAAATAATAACAAAAATACTAAAGAACTTTGGATTATTTACCTAACGAGTTCTTTCCTATATTTTTTCACACACACACACACACACACACACATATATATATATATATATATAACGTAAATAATTAAACGTTGTTTTTAAAATCGATACTCATATTTGAATAGATGCTCTGTTCTTATTTATTCATTTACATTTACCGGCCTGTATATACGAGAAATTTTGTTAGGAAAATAGAAGTCCTCCGACAGGATTCGAACCTGCGTCATTAGATCTGACGTGCTTTAGACTAACTCGGCCATCTGATCAAACAAACAAGATTCAGTTTGGTAGATGTAATAAATATACTATTTAATAAATAAATAAAAACAGACCATCTCCTCAAATATGAGAATCCATTTAAAAAATAACGTTTAAACAAATAAATTATATATATATATATATATATATATATATATATACATATATATATATACATATATATATATATATATATATATATATATATATATATATATATAATAACACACCAAATTTAAAACCTCAAACCTAATAGTCCGAAATAATACTATTCTCCTAAACCGTTCATCAGTAAAATCAGGTTTGCAGGCCCGTTTCGAGAGTGTTTCACACAATAACCCTAGCGCATACATTGGACACACAACTACAACTCTCTCACGTCGTCATACATACCATGTAATGACATAAAAAATCACTTATAACAATACACTGTACCACGAATAAATCCTCTGAAATACGAAAAAATCCTAATCAACAATACCAAAATCCTCTTACAAATTCTTGAAGCCATCACAATTAAAAACCAAAAACCTGTTGTGGGCCGGTGTATGCGTTGAGAGATAAATATGTGTGTCTCCTGAAATGCCCACAACAAACATAGCAGACTCGAAACGTGAGTCCACGTAAATAAATGAAAAGAAGCGACAAGAACCAATATATATATATATATATATATATATATATATATATATATATATATATATATATATATATATATATATATATATATATGTACAAACAACTGACAATGTATTAACAATAAAGGATTACAAGTGACAAAGACAAAGATGTGTGTGTCAAATGAATGTGAAAACCGTTTGGGTTCAAAATATTTGAAGTAAGGGAATGCGCATACGTATGTGTGTGTGTGTGTGTATGTATAGTTCATGTGTTTTCCAAAAAGAACGCGTTCTCCGCGAGAGGTTACATGTTGATAATAAGCGGGTAAGTTGAGAAGAGAGTTATACAAAATTATCGAAGAGTATTTATTATCCTGAGAGCATCTCCTAGGAGGAGGTGATCCGATAATACTCCCCTCCAGTGGGTAGAATTTTTTTCTGCCCATATGTAAAGTTCGTGTGAAAGAATGTGAGAGTATTAAAGGGACAGATGATGACGATTGACATTGCATTTAAATCTCTGGAGATCAAATTTGACTGGAAAGCAAGAAACCGGAAGAGGGTGAAGTACGATAGAAGATACTATTAGCATAAAACTTACGGTACATCGCACAATTTAATCTGAAAAAAAAGAGATCTAGCTGCTTCAATCTTTTCATTCTTCTCCCGTTCTGCTGTGATTGTCTTGTTTTATTTTAAGAGATCTTTATAGACGAAATCTACTATATTTCACCAATTATACAACCAAGATATTACAGAAGTAGAACATTTTTTATTAGCAATCCCAAAATTTCTTCTACAAGAAGTAAAGTAGAAAAAATAGTTTCGTAGTAGGATATCGTCAATACTAATAATGATTTATGTTTTTTTTCATTTTTTAAACATTTGAATAGAATTTTCTTTTCTCTCTCTCTAAATTCGACATTATCTTTCAAACACTTTTATATTTCTAAAATTTTTTTTTTTTTAAATATCTTTGTGAATCATTATACAACATCCGAAACTTTATAAATAAGTAGTAATAATTTATGTTTTTGGATATTTGAATATTTATTTATTCAACATAAGAAAAGTTTAATTTAAATAAAGAAAAAGTTAGTCCTTATTTTTACATAACAAAACGCGAATATGATGTGCGCATGCGTTCGTCTGCTTACGCATAAATTTCATAAATAAAACTTCCCGTTCTATTTTTAAGTTTGAAAATGATCCCCGAGGTCTGAATATAGAAAAACTTTCAAGAATAGCTATTATATATAGACACGAATTAAATTAATTTAAGACGAATCAGAAGACAATAAAAACCAACAAAGGGAGGTGTGGTCCCAAATGAGAAAGAAAAGAAGAGAACTCTCTAAAATGATAGCAAAGAGGTGGTGGTGGGTATCTTCGGAATAACAGAATGACGTACAAAATCGTGATCTGTTACGCCAGGAATTCCGGTGTCGATCTTATGACGTCTGCTTGACTGCTAAAAATAGATCAAAACGCGTTGAGTGAAATTCATCCAGTCTGTTCGCATCCATGATGAATGACGTCACCTAAGGCAACCTTTCACGTGTCAGTGTGAACCTCTTTCCGCACCTCTGTCGCTGCCGAGATGGGAGTGAAGTTTCATTTGCACTTCTATTTCCACTTGTTTCTCTTCGTCTTCCATCTCACTATTTTTTTTATTTCTCTTTTCTTTCTTTTTTTTTTTTTTAATATTTTCTCTCTCTCTTTATCGATCATCATTGATCTTTCTTTTTTGTTTCTGTAATATGGCTTTGTGTATTTGCAGTGTTAAGTGACACATGAAAATATATGTAATGAAAGTGTGTAAAGGCGCGTGATGCTAAATTCATATTTGTATGTGACGATATTCACAATGTTACAAAATTGAACATTAAAATTGTCTTTGCTTGTGTGAGGCTAATTAACGCTGACAGGAGTGAGATTTAGAAAGACTGCATATTTGAGAAGATGGGTGACAAAAAAGTGAATGATTAAATGAATTTGGGCACACCATTGACTCATAATTAACTTAGCAAAAAGTTTTAACTCCGTTGTCAAATGTGATGAGGTGCGTGAAATTTGTTAATTTAATGACATATCAACCCTTGTGGAGTTATTTAGTATCGAATATAAGTGGTATAAGAGAACAGTCATCATAGGTCCGATTTATTCCATAGTCAAAAAAGTAGGCATAGATCCGATTTACGCTAGTGAAAAAGATAGCTATTGGTTCGGTTTAACGCTAGAGTTATAAAGGAGACATCAGTTCGCTTTACACGAGACTCATAAAAGATAGATATAGGCCAGGTTTACACTAGAGTAAAAAAATAAATAAATAAATAAATAGAAAAATAAAATTATAAGTAGCCAATGGTTATGTTATATCCAGATACTTTTGTGGGGTGGGGGGTCTTAATTTTCTTCAGGGATAAGTATTCTAATCTCCATCGACAGAGCAACAAAATACGCGGATGGCATGCGGGGGCGTGCGCACGTACATACAATGAATGGAAAAAAATCAACCTTGTACCAATAAAAAGTGCATACATAAAAGAAAAGAAAATTGTACCAATAAAAAGTGCATACATAAAAGAAAATAAGCAGTCAATTAGAGATATGCCCTGACGAATGGACGCAGTAATTGCTGGAGTGTCCGTCTACTCTTGAGTCGGGATGCAGAAGATAACATCAATCAGCTAAGTGACAAATTTTATATTGGTATTAAGAGGAAACAAATATTCGTACACATACAAATTTTTAATTTATTGTATTTCCAACTAATGAATAAACATATTTTTCATATAATTAACTGTACACAGATGCATAATAACTAAATATGCAGAGAAAACAGAAAAAAAAAAATTGATTTAATAGAAATAAATCCCATTTATCCATTTTAATGGGTAAAAAAGTATTCGTACAATGCAAATTTTAGTTTTTAAAACTTTTAAATTGCTTTAATACTCCAGATTATTCAAGTAGAATATTCTAGAATGTTCCAGTAATGTTATCAGTAGTTAATTTTAACCTAAAAAAAAAAAAATACAAACTGAACATTCTGTAATTGATATTCGTGCAAGAAGGTTGTCATCATGGTAAGAGGTAAAGAATTGACAAATTTGCAAAAAGAATTGATTAAGCTTTGCAAAGAAGGTAACAATTACAAGAAAAACTCAAACAACCTGAATATTCCATTTACTGCCATTAGTTCATTCATTGCAAGTTATGAACAACTCAAAACTGTTGAAAACCAAAAGAAGAACAGGTGCTCCACGGAAGATTTCTTCAAGATTTTCGAGGAAATTAATGCGTCAAATAAAAGGAAATCCAATGCTCACTCATCAAGTGTTGCAGAATGATTTGCTCTCATCAGGAATCTGTGTCACTAAACGGATAATAAACAATGAAATTCATAGGAACAATTTAAAGTCATGCTCCCCTTGGAAAACTCCACTGCTGTTGAAAAGACACAAAGATGCCAGGTTGAAATTCTTTTGTGAACATGAAGTTAAAGAAATCAAATTTAATGATTTCGGTTGAAAATCTTGAACTTTCTTCTGACTGGATGTTCCAACAAGATAATAATCCAAAGCACACTACAAAATCAGCGAAGAAATGGCTTGCTGAAAATAATGTAAATATCCTGAAATGGCCAGTCAGTCCCTAGATTTAAACCCAATCCTGAATCTGTGGCGTTATTTGAAAATTCAAATCAGATCGAAAACTCCAACAAACATCGCGGATCTGAAGACCATATGCGAAGAAGAATGGCACAAAATACCAACTAAAATTTGCAAATCATTAATTAAAGAACTACAAGAGGAGGTTGGTTGCTGTAGAAGTAAATAATGGCTTTTCTACAAAGTATTAAATGAAGATTATGTATTCTCTTTTATTGTACGAATACTTTTTTCACACATTAAAATGGATAAATAGGATATATTTAAGGCTAAAATTCTCAAAATGCGTGTATGTATGTGTGTGTGATCGGATGTTATTTATGCGTTTCCACAGTTTTAATTCGATTTTGATGAATTTCTTTTGTTTGATAGATAATTCTTCAGTGTCGGTTTTGAGTCCAGATTGCTGGCGACAATGGCTCTCCACTACTTCGTGTCCATTATAACTCTCAGCAACGTTTTCCTATTTACTATCTGTTCTTGGATATATATCTTTCATAAAAACTTAAGTTAAGATTATATAATTAATTATCTATATCTATAAATCTCAAATATGTGTGTATGTATGTGTGTGTGTGATCGGATGTTGTTTATGCGTTTACACTGTTTTAATCCGATTTCAATTATTTTTTTTTTGTTTGATAGATAATTCTTCAGTGCCGGTTTTGAGTCCAAATTAGTTGGAAAAATTACAAAAATTACAGGTGAAAAGTCGAAAAAACTGATTTTTTGCATTTTGGGCAAAAATGAAAGGCACAATTAAATTTACTTTTTCACACATAACCTTCCAATCCTAGCTCAGGCTGTGTAGGCGTGATTCACACCTCCACACGTTGCCCATCAGTTGTTACTGACCTTTATGATTCGCGCGTGCTGCAACGTGTACATGTGGCCCTGCAACACGCGCGATGTCACGCAATGTGTCACGCACTGACACACGCGCATACGCATGACCTATAGAATGCGACACCTATTCGAGTTGCCCATTGACTGTACGAAACCCCTTTATGCGTCCGATCAAATGTCACTGTGTCATACTTACTGTCTACGCAGTCCTAATCTCATTGCTACCGCTTAATTACGCAATTTCGCTTATACTTCTGTACGTCCAGCTCTGCTTGCACATCCTATTTTCTTGGCCAAGCATTCAATCTCCTTCAAGTGATATTATTTTTTCCGTTGCATAAAGCCTTCTGCTACAGTTTCAAGGCGTCGCTTTCATTCTCTTTTATAGTAGTTCCCAATTTAATTTTTTTTTTATTGTCCTGCCATTTTTTTGCATTTCATTCACCGTAGTAATAAGTAATCTTGCTTTTTTATTACTCAACATTTATTTTTCCAACTATTTCTAAAGTTATTCGTGCTTAGTGATTCCTGTAGCTTTACAGCGTTCTCTTTCGGCATATGCCCATGTGGGGCGGGGGCGATATCACCCCTGAAATAATAATAATAATGATGATAAAGGAGGATATGCTATAAAACAGAAAACACCAAGTGAAAGAGAGGCGTTTTCAAATAACCAAGATGTTAATCTGCTGTAAAGACTTGGAAATGTAAATGTTACAGAAAGTTAATTTAGAATACAAAATACAATCTTTTTGTAAGTGTACAAAGAATATCAGCTTACTAATTGAAAATTACTGGAACAATAATAATTTGGAACTTTAAACATAGAAATTGTTTCGAAGATAAAATTAAGGATGTTTTGATCTAGAATTTATTTTTAAAACAAGAATCTCTGTAGTTTACAAAGAACGGCAGAATAATTAATTGTGAGGTGATAAACAATAGCGTCTTGTTGTGAACCTTGGAAAGCAATCGATGAAAAAGTAAATTGTTTATTCTCGGAGGAGTGAAGTTGTACTTTGGTAGTATGTCAGTACGCTCACACTAGAAAAATAGATACGTCACCAGTCTGGGACACGTGAGTCCGGTTCTCTTAATAAAGAGGCGAGGGAGTGGGATTTGGGTTCGTCTGTCTTCGAATGCAGTCGAACTGAGTGGAGAGACGTTTGAGATTGAAAAGGAAGCGTCCCCTGAAGCAGAGGGCGAAGAAGCGAATACCTCCCCTAATACCTCCCCTAATATCTAAGTACCGCTATTCCTGCTACTACTACTACTCCTACTATTTAATACTACTACTACTACTACTACTACTACCTCTACTTACTACCACTGAGAACGGGAACATCGAAGATTGTAGTAATTGGGCTAAGAACAGACCAAAAACTGTTAAAACGAAGCCCACATCTCTCCTTACCGAAGTTTGGCTATTGTTCACATACAAGAAACATTCAACCTTATGAAACAAGAATTTCTTTGTATCATTTCTTTTATATATATATATATATATATATATATATATATATATATATATTGAACAATAAAAAAAAAAATTAAAAAATTAAAATCTTCAGACACACTGGGTTGTAGATTAATATTCTTTCGTTTTTTTTTTTTTATTATTATTCCATTTAGATTCCTCGACTAGTTTCGTCCGAAATGGCCATCATCGGGAGGAGAAATATTTCTGCTTGCTGCTAGCACTAAACTACAGAAATGAATGTCTTGATGGAGAAAATGAACTTTTGTCTGTAGTTTTCATTTGTTTTTTTTATTTTTTATCTTTTTAACATGAATCTTTTAACATTCCTTGTGTTGGTCAAACAGTCTCTTTTAAGTTGTTATTTGAGATAAGAGCTGGATAGATACATGCTGCTATGAATTCTCTGGTCAGTTTGACAGTTTTATTGGACTTGGTGAGGGGATGTGTCTCTGTTTAGTGTTTGTGTGTGTGTTATTTGGTTCTTAGGGAGTGAGTGAGTATGATATGTGTAAGCGTGTGTATTGCTGTGCGTATGATGTGTGTAAGTGTGTATATTTGTGTGGGTGAGTGTATAAGTGTGAGGCCTCCACACCTCCGTAAGCCCGTTGTCTTGTGTGGGTGAGAAATGTGGGTAGGTTTTTTTATTTGTGGATATATATATATATATATATATATATATATATATATATATATATATATATATATATATAAATAAGCTTTTGTCCTTTCAAAATCGAATCGACTTGGTTATTTTTATTTTTCTGTTAACCTGATTCTCACCCGACGAACTCGCAGGTGGACCAACGGAGAGTTTCTGGATTTCTACGATCTGATGACCACTCTCCAGGATCAAAACAATCACAACGTGGCTGGAGGATGACTTCGAATTGACATTGGGAACCAGAGACTTGTGTCTAACCTGTAATATTGAACCATACCGGACCAACAGCCAGTCTTGTGGCGTGCGTGGGTCCAGTTGGGTGAGGAAACGGTGTTACAAACGCATTCCATTTGACAATTCATATTTGACTAAGACATGACATCAAAGAAAAGAACTTGTCTAGGTCTCAAAATTACTGTCGCCAAGTCCCCCATGCGAATAGATATAACGAACCGTCTTTAGAAAGTTCAGTTCGCCTGTCTCAAAATGCCTCTCGGAATGCTTCAATCAGAGACACTGAGTTCGAAAGATCAACGTAGCCATCGGCTTTCCAAAGAGCATACCTGAACGCTTCTACGCTCGAGGTTGAAGCTGCTGATCAAAGGACTCAGCGGCTGAGGAGAAACGCCTCATCAACTACTGCTGCGCGTGAGGCTGAAACAAAATTAAAAACGCAGAAACGTCTTTTTTCAGCCCCACTTCAAATTGTTACCCCCTTCCCATTTAAGCATGTGCCTCAGTTGCATCCAAATGTTGTTACTAATATTGATTTTCGTGTGTGCTGACTTATTTATATATATATATATATATATATATATATATATATATGAACATATTTTATTAAATATAACAGACAATAGAAAAACATAGCCATGTATATAATATTAGACAGATATTAGGTGATAATAATACTTACGCATCTGTATAGCTGGTCACTCGTATTCAAGGATACCTGTCTACTAGGGCGGCTAGCCAATCCCCGTTACAGACGCTTGCTCAGGCGTATCTGTGATTTACACTGCAACTATGCTGAGAAGACCATAGTTACAGTTTCTTGGAAATAGCATCTAGCGTGATAAACAATTTGAACAAGGCTAGCACGCTCAAGCCCTCGGCCACGATGAATTGTGACTTCGTGCTAGCATCAGGAAGTCTCTTTCCTGACAAATCGACCATGGTGAGATTCGATCCCGGGTCTCATGGCCAGAATGCGAGCTTTCTAGCCACTCGGCCACGCGACCATACTTATACACACGTGCACATAGTAAAAAGAATCTTCAGATATCGGAGGCCATCTACATTAAAACGAAGCAACCCACACTCAACAAAATTAGAATTCAAACAAGCGACAACACATTACATTGCATCTAGACATTGCTTCTGTTGAAATACTTCGGTCTATCTATGATATGATGTCATAGAACGAGCATCTTGAACTTAGGATTTGCGTTTGCTATTCCGCGACCGTTATCGTCTCATAGCAATTTTCTATGTCAAAATATCATATTCGACGGTGGATATCTTTGTTTCATGTCTGTATAACCACTCTGACGATGGCTCATGTCAGACGAAAGATTAAGACCAACTTAATAAAAAAATATCCGAACAGACATTCATTTTTTAAACATATATTATTAAATATATAGACATAATAGACAATGAATGTATATTACGTTGGATCTTGAGCCGTTCTAATGTTCGAATGTTTGCTTTAATTCCTGGTGAAAATAAAGACAAAATTGTCCAACATTTGGATAAATTTTTACGATCGTTAGTATTTTCAAAAATTCTGGGTTTCGTGGAAGTAACGCTATTAATTCTACGTTTAATAATAATAATAATATATAATAATAATAATAATATATATATATATTAAGCCCATTTGGAGGCGACTATATATATATATATATATATATATATATATATATATATATATATATAGTCGCCTCCAAATGGGCTTAAGATCACAAGATGAATATGAAATGAGTTCAGAATTTTTGCTTTTATTTCCTGGTATTTACATTTAGGTGTGTTAAACATTTTAGGACATACCACCTTTTATTTGGATCAACCCATTTTTCAAGTGAGCAAACGTATTAGTACACGTGACTGCCAAGTGTTTCTCGTTGTCTGGGTGATGCATTTTAGATTGATTGTTTAATTATTAAATACCTCTGAATGACTACTTAGGATTTTAGCCTTGTGTTTCATCAGTAAAGACTGCATGTTTTGTTAAAAAGCATAAATGAACACGAAGACAAATGGAGGTTGTTGGTGATGACTATCGCAAAATGTTTTGCCATCAATTGCTGTAGTTTTCCTTGGCCGACCTGTCCGATGTATATTGCTCAGTATGCCAGTAGTTTCTTTCATTTTCCGGACATTCAAAATTTTTTTTATTTAATGTCTCTGATCGAGTTTCCTTCCTTTCTCAGTTTCAAAATGACTTGTTTTTCTCCTATGGATATCCCTCTCGTCTTCATTGAGTCTTTACATGTGAAACGCAAGACTGAAATCAGAAGTAGTCATTCAGGGTTATTTCATGATTCAACAATCAATCTAAAAGGCAACAATTGGGCAACGAGAAGCATTTGACAGTCACATGTAGTAATAGGTTTACTCACTTGCTGGTAATAATTTATTTATTCAAAAATGTATTTCTGGTAATAATTTTCTTCAAAAATGTAATGCTGGTAATATTTTTTTCAAAAATGTTTTGCTGGTAATAATGTATTACTGACAATATTTTTTTTCTTCAAAAATTCATTGCTGGGAATAATTTTTTTTCAAAAATGCTTGCTGGTATTAAAACCTACTTTTGCACTTTCATAGTGTTTTGACCCCAGTTTTTTTTGGGTGGTGGGTTCACTATTTGCCTATAGCTGGGACCCTAACAAGAGCTACCATCCCAGGTCAGGGTGGCCCTGGGAACACCAGCAATTAAGAGGTGGTTCAGCGCTCTTTAAAAACTTCATGATCAGAGGCCTTGTTGTTGGATGTAGTTTATCGTTTTACCCAGGACAGCCTGAGTCATGTTAGAGTCAAAATTGAGTATCTGGACTGGAGCTGCAAACTTCTCTCTTTCCAACATTGTTAGAGTTGAAAAACATTTACGTGGACTTGTGATCACTGAATTATTTTAAAACCTCCAGCTCATTTCCCACAATCAAAATTCCACGATATTTCCAAGGCAACTATTCAGATGTTCGCCGTCTTCTGGTGGATGACTTACTCTCCATTCTTCATCTCCTTTCTCGCAGATATAACGTCGCAAACCTATCGTTATTCTATCGCTATTTCCATGGCAAATCTTCAGATGAACTTCATTCTTTATTTTCACCAGTACAGACATTACGCGGTCTTGTGTGGAATTACTTATTCTCGACTCTCCTTTTTCTTATAGAAGTACCATCGCAAGCCTATCCTTATATTTGCTATATCCATGTAAAATGTCCAGATAAGCTCGATCTTTTAATTTCACCAGTTCAGAGATTACGCCATCTTGTAGGTTGTAAGCGTTCTGAAAGCAAAGGAAGTATTTGTCGCAGATTACTTCCACAACACAAAGAAAAATAAGTAAGTGCAGACTCGAATATTGGGGGCAGAAAGAAATGCTGAAAACTCGATTCGCCGGTACTATCTCAAATCACAATGCGTGTAACCAAGCAGAAAAATAACTCACTCTCTAACAAATGCCGTAGCCAAAAATGCCTGAATTTTTCGCTTTCGAATCGAGAACACCAACTGCTTTTATCGGCAGAACCTATTTTTTTCATTCGTCAACAGCTGGGATAGGATGTTCAGTAATTTGCATATCAAAATTCTTTTATAGCGACTCTTGCGACGGACTTGTTTTTTAATTCAAATATTCCATTTTTCAGCATGTTATGCGGAATACGTGCCCTTTTGTTTGGTAAGTAATTTTCTTTTTCGCCACTTTTTCCGTCGTAGAATACACGCGACGCGCTGTCGCTTGGTTTGACGAGGTAAGTCGCCGTTTTCTTCGCTACGTAGGTGATGACTCATTCTCCACACATCATTTCCTTTCTCGTAGACGTAACATCGCAAGCCTATCGTTACTTTATCGCTCTTTCCATGGCAAATGTTCAGATGTTCTGCATTATTTATTTTCATCACTTCAGACCTTAGGAGGAATTGTGTGGCATGACTTATTGTTCACCCTTCATCTCCTTTCACACAGACGTAATATCGCAAGCCTATTGTTACTCTATCGCTATTTCCATGGCAAATGTTCAAATGTTCTCCATTCATTTTCCCACCAGTTCAGACCTTTACAGTTCAGTAAACGGAGGCGAATTACTCGCATTTCCTCCGTGTTAAAATGAGAAAGTTTTACAGGGACAGCTTTTTTCCCATGAATCACTCCGGTATGATGGCTTCCATGAACCCTAAAATCTTCACCTAACGAAGTCAAGGGTCAATGCTTATCTAAATTCTTCATAATCTTCACTTCATTCATCCATCACACACGCCATTCTTTAACCTACTGCCTTAAGTGGCTCTTGAGTCTGTTAGTGAAAAATATGGTCAAGTTTTAATGTAAGCGTTAAGTCTATTATATGTATAATTACTCCACTTAGTTTGTGCCATTATTAATATATGAAACATAAATTAAGGGATACTATTTTTATAGCCTTTTTTTACGTAAGGTATGTCAAAAAACAACTTCATTTTTGCCTAAGAGAATGCAGTAAATCGACTCTTACTTAAGAATGTTTTTTATACGAACATATATGTTACATGAAACGTTTTACGATGTGATTGATCGTTTTTGATAATATTGCCAGGGGGCGCCCGAAGCACTCGATCGGAACATTGAAGAAATGCTTGTTTGGGTGAAATTCCATTATTGCAGCAATTAACACTAATTGCCTTTCGGTTTTTTCTTTTTAATTCTTCGCTCTTTTTTTTTGCTTTTTTTTTAAAACAAATTTTCAATAAAGCGATATTTTGTCTAATTCTGATCATTTTTTTCTTCTTCTTTATTTCTTCACTGTATTTATCTGCTGTCGTTCCTCTTGAAATTACATCCGGGCAACTGCTGGATCATTGCGGAACTTACCAGTGAAACGGAATATAATAACTGCAACGGATATCAGAATCTGTGTTCGGAGTGAATCGAAAGCCGAAACGCCTCGAAGCAATGGTTGTGGGGCTGACGGTAGGCGAGGGGAGAGAACTACATTCGGGCCGACTGTAAGCGAAGGCAGACGACAAGAAAATAAAAAGAAAGAAAAAAAGAAGTAGTTTGGGGAAAAAAAAAAGACAAGACGATCCTTTTTCTGTGTCAAGGAACTCGTAAGATAAGAGGATTTAACCTTGAAGATAAAGTGAATTTTTTTTAGAGTTTCTTTTTTTTATAAACGTATTTTTGTGTTTCAAGCACGTACGTTGAAGTGTTAAGCGCGGCAATGCCCAACTGCTTAAATTCTTCTTAGAAAAATTGAAGCCTGAAAACTATATCGATTATGGAAACTATATCGATATTATGTCCACCAGTAAATATGGGTCTCTCTATGTCTGTGTACTCGTCTGGTGTATGTATCTCACTGACTATTGCAAGTAACTCAAGAGACACAGCTTGATAAAGTATCTATCTATCTATCTATCTATCTATCTATCTATCTAAGTCTTTTAATATCTATCTCAGTCTCTTAACATGTATATATATGTATGTATGTATACATATATATGGGCGCGTGGCCGAGTGCTTAAAATTTCCCCATGATCAATTTGTCATCGGTGGGAAGTCGACGGCAGCTTTGGAAAGTGCCACATAACGGGTTAACTCACCTCCCTTAAAAAAGATCGGGTAAACAGAAGTTGTTCCAGATGCGAAGCTACTAGATTTTTTTAACTGTTGATCACACCAGATATTGTACACACTCTCTCTCTCTGTAATCCAAAGGTGGCCTCTGTGGGTGTTGAACAAACATGAATGTGCCTGAGCAGACATCTGCAACAGCGAATGTTTAGCCGGAATCAAGCAACGGGCTATTATATATTGTTGTGGTGTATTCTGAACACCTTCACAAGATGGACTGGTCTAAGACGATTTAAACAGCTCTCTCTTACTGTGGAAGAGGAGTTAACGATTACAGTTAACTTTACTTGTCGACTCTCTGCCTCCAGGCGGAGACGAATCTAGACGAAGCCGAAGGGCAGAGTCTCGTTTGGGGAGGTTGATAGCTAACCGACTCCGTGAATACGGAGTCTACGGGCAATTTTTGACCGAGCCTACGGGCTCGGAACGCCCAACTTAAAAAAAACTGACCTTGTGCCACATTCCGCTTTGTGGGGAGGTTTCGAGTAAATATCGAGGAGTTAACTTTACTCTGCTTGTCAACTCTTTGCCTTCGGTCAGAGAGTAACTCAGACGAGGCTATGCCGAAGGCCAAGGTCTCGTCTCGGGAGGTAGACAGTCACCTGACCCCATGTATACGGGATCTACGCACAATTTTTGCCACAGCCCACGGGTTCGGAACGACCAACGTAAAAAAAAAAAATCGGCCTTGTGCCACACCCCAGCTTGTAGGGAGGTCTCGGGTAAATACCGAGGAGCTGACGATTACAGTTAACCCAGACGAGTCTATGCCGAAGGGTAGACTCTCGTCTGGGGATGTAGACAGCTACCCGACCACGTTTATACGGGGTCTACTTTTTGCCCGTGCCTACACGCTTGGAGCGCCCTACGTAAAAAACGGCCTTGTGCCACATGCCGCCTTGTGGTGAGGTCTCTGGTAAATACCAAGCAGTTACCTAGAACTCTTCTGATCGACTCTTTGCCTCCGGGAGGAGAGGAACCCAGACGAGGCTATACCTACGGGAAGTCTCGTCTGGGTACGTAGAGAGCTACCCGACACCGTGCATGCAGTGATGACGGAGGAATTTTTGCCCGAGCGTACGCGCTCAGAAAACCCTACGTTAAAACTGGCTTTGTCCTGCATCTGGCCTTGTGGGGAGGTCTTGCAGTGACCGGTTTCAGAGGACTGCTGACGCAGGTGTCTGTCATTTTTTTCTTTTTCTAGACAAGCCCTTGACCTCACGAGGAGCTTATTTGGTCATTTTTTTGTTGTTAAGTTTTGATTTCTGTTTTTGACAAAATTTGTTTCCTTTTTTGTTGATTATATTTTTCGTTTTCAGTTTTGTTACTTTCTTTCAGCTGCGGCCGAATTTTTTTTTTTTTTTTTTGTTTAAAATATTTTATCGAATTTTGTATTTTTTTCCCCTGTATTTTATTTTCGTTTGTGCTTTTTTTTGTTTAAAATTTGTGGCCTGAGGAACAAAGAATTTTTCCGAGTGTTAAAGAAAAACATCGTAAGATGGTCGACCATAGTCGGACCATCAAAGAAATTGAAGATGTCCCCCACCAACCGAGGAAACAAAAGGAAAAATACTCTAAAGGTGGGCTCTATAACGGAAAGGATAATTTGCCTACCCCGTTATAGAAAAGCCTAATAAAAAAAAGAAGGAATTGAAAAAGAAAATGGCACTAGCATGGCGGCAGATGAAGTCAGCGGTGTAGCGGCGGGAAAATCACCCGCTGTTTGGAGTTCCCCACCGAAATGCACAGTCAATTTGGCGCAGTTTATTGTGGGAGCCCAACAGTATGCTCATCTAGTTACCGATGACGTGTTTTGATAGACCTCGATGCACAAGGGCGCGTTGTAAAAAGAACAGTGCCAGTCTTTGTGCTAGACAAGTTCACGCTCAAAATTTGTCGGTGCACTACAGGCACAGTGATGGAAGCACTGAACTCAACAAATAATTAAAGGTATACGTTATTTCATTTGAGACATATTGTTGCTCACGCCAGAGGACTGTGTGGATGCAACGCCTCATGATTTAATCACAAAAGACTATATTATCCATACAGTATACCGAGGACGGCGTTACTGTATATTAGATTCCTGATTATATACTTAGAGAGCACTTATGGGCATATCTTATGCAGTATGGCCAATTAGTGAGTGTGACTCCAGAATATGTTAGTGGGGGTTTGAGTTGATGATAGACCGAGAAGACTTTACCACCATTCCCAGCAGCCTGGAGATAGGCAGGAAGAATTACTCCATCATCGTAACAGGAAGAAAAACAGCTTCTTGGAAGTGTGGTGTGATTGGTCACCTCACCCCTTCCTGTCCAGGGAAGAAGAAACCTCTAGGGTCCCACCTAAGTTCGATTCCAATCCACCTGGAGCTGAAACTACTTGTCCCACGGTGCCGGTAATGGGCCTGATGCGACTGGCACCGGTGGTTTCTTCCAGAGCCTACATTGTCTGCGAAAAAGAAGGCGGAAGACAGGCAGAAATAGCTGTTCGTGGATAGAGCGAGAGGGAAGCTTCAAGTTGCGGATCTCAGACCCCTGAAGCCCACAAGAGCAAGGACACTAACAGTCCCATTTCCAAGCGTGAGACTTCGGCTAGCTACACTGAAAAATTACATCCGTCGTGTAAAAAATACGACCCCGGATATGAGAAGTTCGAGTTAAAAAAGGAGTTAAAAAGGTAGCTGAAAGCGAAAAAGCAACCTAGACCAGTGGGGTATCGCCTCCTTCATGTTCCGTGCCATCTTCCGCAAAGAAAATGTCAGCCCCTCCTACAGGTCGTTGACCCTAACTCTTACAAAACTGAACACCCTGAAAAGGTGTCCAAATCTCCAAGCCCCAAAAGATCAGTATGGACCAGTGGGGGTACTACGCCCCTCAGCCTCTGTCCCAACTCCTCCATCTCACAAGAAAAACTCTCCTGCAATGACTAGGTCACTGACCTTAATCCCTAAAGAATATGTCCCCCTTTAAAAAGGTGCCCACTCCCAGTGGATCACAGTCTTCCGCTCCTGCTCAATCTCATTCAACAACAAAACAAAGCTCGATAAAATGGCAGCGAAATCCATCTGCTGAATCCAGAGACAATAAGAAGGAAGGCAACCCCGATGAAAATGTCTGCCAGATGACCCCGAGTTAAATAAGACGATCAAAAAATTATGGCAACCTGATACATGCACAGAAAAACCTGCTGTCGATGCAGAAGTTTGGAGAAAAAGACATAGAGGACCCGTGGAATTTTTCGAAGGCTAAGCTGGTCATTACTCTTATCTGAACTGGCTCGGAGTCCCGGCAGATATGAGCCATGGTTGAAGAAGCTCTCAAAGTCCTTGTCATTACGTCCCCCTGGCAATTTAGGAAAATGAGGACACTAAGAAGTTGAGACACTTTTGCTCAGGGTGAGTCCCAGGTTTTGTTCACCCTCCCTATATAGAGCACTTAAGCTAACTTTTCTCGCGACTGATGATCTCATAAAGATTTAAATAGGTCAATTGGCGAGGCCGTCGATATCCTCATCCCGACAATGTTTAAGGCAGACGGCTAACCCTATTAGGTTTTACAATGTCACTCTTTTTAGATAGTTTGAATATCCTGGAGCAGGGCGAGACTCATTCGCGACCTTCAGCGGCTGGGAGTTGATATGTATGTTGGCCAAGAGACTCGTTTCCATTCTGGCGATCATGATAAGAGGGTTGACTTCTTTTCAGCATATGATGATATTAGGTTGGTGCAAAAATAATGACGTAATAATGTCGTTTTTTGACGTTATTACGTCATTATTTTTGCACCAACCTAATAGTTGTTCTAGTAGTGACTACTTGGCTGGTAAGACGTTCTTTGAATATTATATGTACGCTTGTTTTCGCGGATCTGGAGGGCAGGCTTTGAGTCGGGGGCGCTATGATAAAACATCAGGTACTCTGCGGAGCTGGTCACATTTTTTCGGTGGATCGATCCTTTTCTGACATCTCGTCGGATAATTTAACGGGTGACTGAAATGCCCTTCTCGATCCTGATATTGACCCTCACAGGGACTAGATTGGGTACTAACAACCATGGAAAGCCATTTCGAGTCTTTATCGACAGGTTTGATCTTGTCGATAAGTTCAGGAATGAATTTTCTCGGGAGGTTGTTTGGACTTGGACTAATAGGAGTAGCTGAGCTTCGGTGTTGCTTACAAGCTACATTGACCGAGTTATCATAGTGTAGTTTATTCAAACCATAGGCTTGTCTGGGTTCGTTAAACTCAGATAAGCCTAAGATTAGCATGGCTGGATACTGGAAAGGAAATACATCATTCGATGAAAAGAATTTTCAGGACCAGCTTTTACTAACTCTAATGCCGAAAACATGGGGTCGATGGTTGGAAATAAATCGTGTTCTCGCCTTAAGGCTACCATTAGGGCGTTTGCTGCTGATTATAGTTAGCGATTCAACCGAGATAAATTAGCAGAGCAAACGGCACAAGAATCTAGTGTAGAAAGGGCTATAAAATCGGGAGATAGTTGGGAAATAGCCGTAGCTAGGTCATAGTTGGCCTCATTGCTTATCAAGAAGGATCAAGCTCTGATAGTTAAGGATGTTTTCCGAGGAAACAAATATAGTCGCTGAATTGCGATCGTAGATCGATATATCGTTAGCGTCACATTTTGCCGGATGGGCGTACCGTGCCTACAAACTATGACATATGTGAGGTTTTTCGATCTTATTTTCAGGATGTTTTTCCAGGGAAGCTCGGTCTGGGCCCGACTAAGTTCGACACGTATGGCTTCCCTCGCCCCGAGGCGACTGAAGTGGTTAGGTGCTAGGGTCCGATAATAGAGGAGGAAATCTGGGATTCGTTAAAGAATCTCGGCCGAGACAGGACTTCGGGTATCGGTGAACTTCCCTATGAGGTGCACTTGAAGCAGTCACACATGTTTGTGGAAATAAACACGGAGGGACTGGGATTAATAATTTTCGGTCCTTGAATATAGAGTTAAAGATTTTAGCCAAGGTTAAAGCCAACCATTTGCAGGCTGTCCTACCTAGTTTGATTGACTCCGGGAAGACTTGCGCTGTGAAAAGTCGGACTATTCAGGACAACCTTCATCTAGTACGTTTGATCGTAGAACAAGTCGACTGAAAGGCCGCGCTGATCAATTTAGATCAGTCCAAGTCATTTGATAGAGTTGACCATTGATTTCTCGGGGCTGTTCTCGAGTCGACCAGCTTCAGACCGTACTTTCGATCATGGATTCATCACTTGTATCGGTCTCCCGGTGCGATGGAAAAAGTGAATGGCGTAAGGTCGAAACCATTTATGTTGTTTAGATGCATTCTTCAAGGTTGATGCTGTACGTTCTTTCGTTGGAACCATTCTTGTGCAAGTTAAATTCCTCTTCTAGTGCGAACATCTCCGACCAGGTATTCCGCTTATACCGATGACATCACCGCTTTCGTGAAAAGAAACGCCGAGATTGACGAAATTGGTAAGGAAATCAGCAGATATGAGAAGGGTGACAGGAGCCAAGATGAACCGCGGTTGGGTGCATGAAAGGGAGTCTTTATTCTCGTAATCTTCACTTGCACGGACGGGCCTTTCAAGATACTCGGCGTCTGGGTTGGCACCGACCTCCAGTTGGACAAGAATTGGTTGGAGTTCTAGAGAAGGCCGAGGCTGCAGTTCATCTGTGGTCTCCGAGGAGGCTTTCCTTTGTACAATAGGTACCTGTAATAATATTTTGATATTCCGAATAGAGTCTGGTCATAAAGGTATCAGGCTGAAGACTGTGTAGCCCTATTTTATCATTTTTCCTGATTCCTCGTATAGAGAAACCTATGTTTAATTTTGGGCAAGCAGTCCTGCTGGTCTCCTAAAAGATAATCTATATCTAGGTTTTCATATACACTCCATTAATAAAGACTTATAATTGGACTCGAGGTATATTCCGGGGAAAGATCAGCTTTGCGAGTTATGTAGAAACAAAGCTACACGATCCCTTTTGTTGACTTTAACCTTATTGTCTCTAAATGTCTTGCTTTGGTCTAAACAGTTTGCTTGATTGATTGATTGCTAATTTTTTTTTTTTATGTTTATCATCCTTTTTTAGGTTATTTAAAGCCAGAAAGTATTTTTAGATTTTAAGAATTTTGAGGAGATAATAATGATTTAATGATGCAAGTCCTATTAATTAACCCAATGATGGCGGGGGTGGGGAGAAAAGGCGGATTCATGTAAGAGTAAGTAAATATAACGAACCCGACTGGAATTGGAACTCGGCTCCCTGATTTCCAATTGCGGCTTGATGTTTCTTAACTTCGATGATCTTACGATGACCGGTGTTTCAGCGTGATATGGCTGTAGACCACCATGCAGTCTTGATGATGATAATGATGAGTAACGAGTTTTTTTCTAATGATAGTGGTCGTTAAACATTTCAAGAAGAGTACTATGTCGTTCTGCTTTCGCAACAGAATAAATGGCAGATGATACTCATCTTTTGTGCATATAGATGATTGTGTAGACATAATTACTCGAGGTGAGGTGTATTTTATGTCGTAGTTTTGTTGAAGTCATATTTTGGAATACAGTTTGATTTAAGAAATTGCAGGATAATATATGTATTAATGTCATGAAATTGTTCTTTCATGTTGGCTGATTTTGTTTAGTGGCATATCAATCTCTATGGGTTATTTAATGCCGAAATCTAAATATTTTGAACGCAATTATATGCCTTCAACTACAGATAAAATATATCGTTGGTCATTTCACTATAAAATGTATTGTAGGTAATTCTACTATAAATAGGTATCCTTATTAATTTTTTTATATGAAATTTAATTTTATTATATTGTTGGTATTTTTACTAGTAAATGTATTTTTATACTTTCATAGTGTTTTGTTTTTGTTTTGCGGGTTCACTATTTGAACATAGTTAGGACCCTAGCAGGCGCTACCATCTTGAGTCAGCGTGGGTCTGGGAAGAACAGTAATTAAGGGCTGCTTCCATACTATTCAAAAACTCCAATTTCCTAATCAGAGGCCTTCCTGCCGGTTGTAGTTTATCGTCATACCCAGGAATACTTTGGATGCCCTAATTAACGCTTAATTGGTTAAGCATCACCGATCGCATGGCCATTTTCAGACATGCAATATAACTTTCGTTTTTCCAGGTTAGCTGCTGATATACAGATGATAGTGTAGAAAGAGTTTATCAAGTTCTAGATAAGAATGGTGAAGCCCGTGTTGTAGCTTTGGACATCTCAAAAGCTTTCGACAGGGTTTGGCATACAGGTTTTCTCCACAAGCTAAAAAGTTACGGTGTCTCTGGACAAATATTTGAACCGATACAATCTTTCCTATTAATGACCTTCCCGATGGCATCATCTCTCAATTTGGTATCTACATTGAGGACACAACTATTTACTCACTTCCAAAACTAAACTGCTTTCCATTAATCATTTGAGAGACCTCCCTGTCTCTCTGCCTTCCAATAGCATGGTTAAGGATGACTTCTAGAAGAATGATTCGATACGCCTTCTTGGCTAACATTCTCGGCTGACATGAAATAGAAAGACTGTATTGAATAAAAGACTAGGTATCTGCCAGGAATGTTGGTTCACTTTATCCAGATAGACGGTTTTTATCTCCAGAGTCTATCTTGCATATCTATAAGTTTACCATTCGTCCATGCTTAGAATATTGCAGCCACATAGGATCCGGTGCTATTGCTATCTATCTAGACCTCCTTGATAAAATCCAAAGAAGAATCAGCAATATTATTGTCCTCGATCTGGCATCTCGGTTTCAGTGACTTTTTTTTTTACTGCCTCCCTTTGCCTTTTCTATGAATACTTTCATGGTAATTGTTCGGATGAGATCTTCGCTATGGTGTCTAGATTCTTAGAATTAAAGCACAGTGCTAGACTGGCGACGAAGTTTCATCAGTTTAAAGTTTGTTAGATGAAACAGTAAATTCTATGCTAACAGTTTCTTTTCTCGCACTTCTTGCTTGTGGAACTATGATTTTCAGCCAACTTTAATCTGCAAACATTTAAATGCAATGTTAATCGCTATCTACTGTCATCCTGATTACTCATCCGCTGTTCACATTCCTTAGTTCTTGTTTCTAACTCTTCCACACCCAGTAACCCCCTTGCGTCTTGGTGTCTTTACACTCTTGCATGGGGTGAACTCGATAAAAAAATATGACCATAACTAAAACGTATGGCCTAAATTGATAATGATGTTTTTGATGATGATGATGATGATGATGAGGATGAAGGTCATTTTCACTATTCACATGGTATTGATAGTCTATTTTTAAATGCTGTTAATGATAAATCTCTTCTATAATTAAGATGATGGTGATTAGTTTATTAGATGATGATGATCAAACTACTACTACTACCACTCTTATTAATACATGTAAGCAACGATGAGGTTTTAGAGAAAATGGAAACAATAGGAAAGTTATATGTAAAATCAGGAAGAGAGTTCAAATTTCTGGGAAACGTAATGAGGAAGGAGGGCATGGAAAATCGGATACTCACAAAACAGATTGAGGGAAAGAGGGACTGAGGATGACAATGCGTAATATATTTGATGGGCTTCAGTAAATGGATGGTAGAACAAGCTTTGGGAAAAATGGCAAAAAGACAAAAATTATTAAGCATTAAAAGGGACAGGAAGATGTGGAGGGCCTTGATCGCCTACGTCCTGAAGGGACATTTCACATAAAAAAAAGTAGTAGTCACCCTCTTCAAACCACTGCTTCTAAGCCATTGATGGGTTTGGCGAACATCGATGTCTGGTTCGTCCAGACGCTTGGGATACTTTCCATACAAGGCTCTAGATCTCAATTTTTATTCAAGAGTCTTCATATAACCAGCTTTCGCCAGTAACTTAATTTTCTTTGCTGCAACGGTGTAAGGTTCAAGATATTATCGTCTTGAGTATCTGTTATATCTAAGTAGTTTCGTAATTCTTGGCTTTATTTAATGGTGGAATTATTCTTAGCAATATCGTGTTTGAGTGTAGCCTTTAGATACTTATCTCGCGTCGTTTCTAAATATTTGACCAGGGTTGTGATTGATGTTTTAAAAAATATTTCTAAATGAATTAGTCTTTGTTCCCCAGATATCCCAAGGAGGTATTATTCTGTCAAAATCCTCTTTAGGGTGGCGCATGCAATGTTTAGTCAATAGCTTACGTATTTTCAATGTGTGCTATATCACGAAAGCGCCACTTTATAACGCCAAAACTGTAGGTATGAATGGCTATTGCCAGCGAATTTATTACGTCTATTCTATTCAATGAATTCAGTTCTGACTGAAGTATCAAACGCACTCTAAGGTAGGATTCTTTTCTCATTTTTTTTTTGAGTGTTGTATAACATTTCCATCTTGATAATTTAAGTATTTGTTGTTATATAGGAATAAAGTATCACTGTCAACACTTGTGTTTGAATGTAGAGCGCCAGTGAACAAACACAGGCGATCTCATTATTGAACTAACTAGGTTACGTGACTATAGAGGTAACGTATATATAGAGGAAGTCGCGTGACGTCTGGACGTTCGCTATCATCTATATTATACGGATCACCATTTCTTCTCTGTCCTCTCTTCGGAGCTCTGTTCTATTCACTATACGAAATACTATTAGTACGCGTATTATTCGAAGGCACCTTACACTAGAATTGTTCAACGGCGTTACTATAGTTGTATCTGTGATTATAAAGTCTGTACTACAACGAACATTACGAAAGTGAAAACGAGTATTCGTTAGCAATATAAAAGGGCCAACAATAGTCGTTTTGAGATCACAAAATTTGTAAACTTCCTTTTGTTGTAGGTTCCTGATGGAGGTGTTGATGTTTAGCACGATATTACTAGACTTTACAAATTTACCTGCTTTGTTACTTCGTTTGAATTGTAGAGTAATTTGGACAAAGGGAAAATATAATATGGTCGACAGTTTCATTTATTATTGTTGTGACCAGGTAAATGGTTAAAGTAATAACAAAACAAGTTTTACAGATATATCATATATTAAACAGTAAGTACAAGAGAAGAGTAGTGAGTGTGGGTTGGTTGACCCATTGTTCACTCTATTCGACTGTTCTCCTTCTATCATTAAGTCTCGAAGCTTTATCTTCTTCCTCTGCCCAGGCTTCAGCTTCCAGTCTCGCTTGTTTGTGGATCTAGCCCCCTTGCTGCAACTATACGATTAGTCTCGCCACTGCTACAAATTCTTGGGCCCCGGCAACGTCGACGGATCCGTACAGCATAAACGAGATCGATCGTTCGTGAAAGACGATGGAAGCAATTCAAGAAAGAATCGGCAAAATTAGCCACATCAGTAGAAGCGTCATAGACGGTAATCGTTCTGAACTGAAGAGTTCAACATAGATTCTTTAGAGGGATGGCATCACAATAATAATAATAATAATAATAATAATAATAATAATAATAATAATAATAATAATTCTTCTTCTTCTTCTTCTTCTTCTTCTTCTTCTTCTTCTTCTTCTTCTTCTTCTTTCCTTTGATTTTTGTGTACTCATTTCTTTTCGGGTCCCGACCAGAGACCTAAGCTCAGAAATGGCATCATGACATTTTCCACTGAGCAATTAATAAAATCACACATATTTTACATAGACAAAGGCCTTCGTAAGATGTGGGCTGTACTCGTGAGAACAATTATTTTGTATTTCTTTCAGGCATGGGCTACCAGAAAACCCGTCAATAAATCTATTAGAATCTTTTCCAATCATTCCGCGGGCTCCAACTACAACTGGAATTGTTGATGTCCTTATGTGCTACATTTCTGAGATTTTGATTTCAAGGTCCTTGTAATTTGATAACTTTTTGAAGATCTTCAAAGATATATTGCAGTCTGCCATATCAATAAGGAGGCACTTTTTTTGTTTGCGGTCTCTAATAATGATGTCTGGGCGATTAGCTTTGATTGTTCTGTCTGTGTGTATTGTGATGTCCCATAAAATTGTTAGAGGTCCTATCTCTATAACCGAGTCTGGATGTTCTTACCAATTTCTTTCAGTTTCCTTTCCTTAGAAGTCGCAGATTTTCCAGTGCACATATTGGCTCCCTCTGTCATGCCGGGTTTTATATTCAGTGGCTGCCAATACCATGCAACCTGATAAAGATGATCAATTGTTTCTGGATATTCATCACAGATTCTGCATTTTGGCCTTTCACAATTTTTCAGTATGTGCGCTTGATAATTTCAAGTTAACAAGCATTGGCCCTGTGCAGCAAAGATAAAACCTTCGGTTTCAGCTTTTATCCTGTAATACGTAGTCACTGATGGGTACGGGGTTCGTTTACATCAGTTTGTTTGATAAGAGTAGAGTATTGACCGTGAAGCGGTCAATTATTATTATTATTATTATCATTATTATTATTATTATTATTATTATTATTATTATTATTATTATTCAAACTTTATCTTGCTATCGTTTCCGTATCTGGTCATTTGCATTTGTTTTTGCTTTCTTTTTTTTAGTCGGTGTATTTTGATTTGCTTATATTTCTTCACCCATTTGAAACTCTATTTTGAACTTGTGGGCTTCCTTTATTATTGAATAAAATCGCTTATCACTTTCATGTTCTTTGACACATATCGTCACCAAGTCTTCTATAGTTTCCAGGTATTTTTGGAGGCCAATTGTTGTAGTTTTGTAAGACAGTTCTAGTTGAAATAATCCTGTACCGCCTTCCGGTCTGAGCACATTCAGACGATCAACATCAGCTTTTAAGGATGTTGAAACTGTATTGCACCACAGGGACAGCCAAGGTGTTTATGGGTGATATTCTGTTTTTTGAATTCAGTTCGGTATTCAATACCAAACGCACACGCCTGTAGTATTCTTTTCTTATCTTCTTCATTTTGGATTTGCTGTATTCCATCTCCCTCGATAATTCCTAGGTATCTATAGGCTTCACCTTGTTATAGTTCCCTAATCTTTGTGAGAAAATCTAAATCTATTGAATGTGTTTATGTAATTCTCCCTTTCTTGAATGTTACTTTTGCACATTTATACTTTTGTCCATACCTATGTCGTCACTGAAACATTTTACAGTATTGAGGAGACCCTTTAACTCATTGTCGTCTTTGGCAAAGAGTTTAAGATCACCCATGTAGAGTAGGTGATTGAATACTTTCTTGTTTATTTTTTAACCATACCTATTGTTGCTATTGTTATCACGCATAAGGGGGATTAAGGACAGACAAAACAGAATGGGAGACAGAGAGTCTCCTTGAAAGATTACTCGTTGGATATTCAGGCGGTTCGAGAGGTCAGTGTCTCTGGTGTGATTTAGGTATAATATGGTGTTCCACATTCCATTCCACACACTATCAAAGGCTTTACGATAATCAATCCACGCTGCGCTCAATTTTCCAGGATCATTTTGTTTATCGGTAGTTGATCTTTGCCACCATATGAATCTCTCCTGCATCCTTTCTGTTCCAGTGGAACAATGTTTGCTTCGAGAAAGGAGTAAGTACGGTTCGCCAGGACAGACGTGATCAATTTATACGTGATAGACAGAGATGTAAAATTTTCAGTGATCCATTTCAGGGTTTCATTGGG
>OZ010610.1:55037174-55099674 GCA_963932145.1 Acanthosepion lycidas | reverse complement strand
TGCAACATCAATCTCCCTCGACCCCTTATTGCTCTTTTTAGTTTCTTTTAATCCATATAGCCCTGTGCGTCCTTGTGGCACTATCGCCTTGTTTTGGGGGAAATGATTAAAAACATATTAAATGCATATTAATATTAAACAAACGTTAAATAGATCGAACATGAATGCTATTTTTAGTAAAAAACAAAATGCCAAGTGGGAGAAGAGGTGAGGATCTGTCTGTCTACGTAGAAAATCAAAGATCACAATTCTTATTTTTGTAAAGTAAAGCGAGAAGAAAATACAATCTATAGATAAGAAGACAGTATCTCTAATCGTGAATAAGTGGGAAAGCTTCAGATGCCAAACTCGAATTGAAGATGTCAGAATCAAGCAAGTACAGAAACTTAACAGACAATGGAAAATGTGACACTGAAATTCGAAGGCACATTGGAATAGCGAATGATATTCCCCAAAGACAAAACAAAGTATAGATTAACAGGAACATTTTGTTAGAAACAACGAAATGAGTGTTGAACTGCCATGTAATATCAATCCTTGTATATGGCAGTGAATACTGGACAATTTCCTCACATGTGAAGAGGACACTTGAGGCAACAGAAATGTCGTTCTCTAGAAGAATACTAAGAATATCACGGACAGAGCATGTGAGTAACTAGGAAGTTTTAAGAAAAATTAAATCTATATATTTAGAAGACAGTTGGAGACACAGTGGAATAATAGGAGCGTAAGTTTGACTAATGGGAGGCTCGGTGGAGTAATGGTTAGTGGCTCGGATCGAGGAATGTGAGGGCTTAGTTCGAATTCCAATGGAGTTCATTATATTCACTTATTTCCTAATACCCTTAGGAAGGGTAAGAATCTTTTCCCTCCAGTTATGAGTAAAATCGCAGGACAACCTGGGTCCTATATCTTTGGTTGGCAACCAGTCTAGGAGAAGGAAACACTGAAGTAAAACTGGATCGCACTATCCTAAAAGTGTGTATTCATGAGACTGAGAACCCCTTTTGAATTCCCACTGAAACTCCTACTATTTGCTTGATCAGCTTTTGTTCGGATGCGACGTCAAAAGGAGCCCAGTGTTCGATAGGGAATTAGATGGATTAACTTAGAATCAGAAAGTAACATTTGAAAATTCTGAGACACATAACGAAGAAAAAGGGACGGGAGGAAAGAGTAACCTACCTTGCGAAATTGTATAAATGTTTGGAAGAACAGATATTAGGAAGAATACTAAAGGGGCGCACATTATATTTGTGGCCTTGTTAAGGGCCAGAAATAAAGACACAAAGAGGGGAAATGAGTTAAACAAATATATTAACGGAAACAGTAATACAAACATATACAAACGAGAGTGTTGCAGCAAGAATGTTCGGTCCGACTGTCAGAGCTGACTGCTGGAAACTTTCCTCTCTAAAAGGCAGTATCTGTTCCTATTTATAGCTGGGAGAGTCCTTGCGTGCGTGGATAAATTAGTATAACACATTACTTAGAGCTAAAAAGTTGTGGAGAGCCATAATCGTCGACGTCCAGCACAGATTCAGCACATAAAAGTTATAACTACCGTTCAACGATTTCAGTCCTCACCGGGTACCCTAAATTTGTGTAGCAGATTAAGCTAGGGGAACGTCTGGTGTAATGTTTCACGAGTTAGTCATGCCAATCATTGATATTGGGCATGGTGTTTGAAACTCGCTGATCGCCTTACATTTGAAACCCCTTTCCAGATTAGGCTTGCCGCTGACTGCACAATACTACGCAGTGAGTTTAATTCACATATTGTGTTCAACAATCATGACCTTACTTTTATTTAGATTATTCGGACTGTTATCGCCATCTTTGCCATATTCACAACGTTTCGGCCATAGTATGCTCCGTCCTTCTTCATGTGATTGGAATTTCGAACCATACCATTTATTTCATCCACCGGTGTAGATTGATCTAGTTCCACGTCCCATGCCTTTTCCGGATTTCTCGGTTATTTTCCTTTAACTCAACTCTCCAAGTTTTGGTTCACCACTTCTGTGGCCTGGTATTGAACTCACAGCTATTTGTGTTTAGTCACTGGATCTAAACAATGCCTTTATCCATGTGTCCTTGGTCCAGTGGATAAAATGTTGGTCAGATCCAGTGACGAAATTCCATTCAGGTGAATGGAATTTCGTCACTGGATCTAGTCGTGAGTTCAATACCAGTCCACAGCAGTGATATTTCTTAATTTTCTCGTCACTAGGTTCATTATTTTTATGTTTGGAAACAGACTTTGTAATGATTGGATGTAGATTACTAGATTTTTAAAAAATTTCTACTGGCATCTTTTTATTTATTTTGGTGTTGTCAGGGTTGAAATGTGATTCAAATTGTTTTTTGAGACCAGGACATTTCTTCTGTTTTGTTTTTGATTGTATGATGTTATTGTCACTTTTTTTTTTGCTTTTCTCCACATTTCAACACATTGTTTATATTACGTGCATTCATTAATTTCGTTTCTAAGTTTTTGAAGTTATTAGATTTTTAGGGCGTTAAATATTTTAAAAAAATAATTTTCCATTCCATTTTTCATATTCTTTTGCTTGTTTCTTTCTTGTATCATTTTTTAAAACTCAGGATTGGTGTCTCACGGGAGTACCCTTTTCCTTCTAGGTATTCCTTCTTGGAATGGTGTTGCACACTTCAGCGAATGAAGATGTGATAACATTATTTGATTCCAATACAAATCAATCAACCATTAGCCCTTGCATGGAGTATTGCTGCCATATATGGTCTGGAGCTCATTTTGTTTGTCTCAAGGTCCTCGATAAAATCCAGAAACGGATATGCAATGTAACTGGTCCTGATCTGGCATCTCGTCTGCAGTCGCTTTCTCACAGACATGCTGTCGCCTTCCTCTATCTTTTTTACAAATACTTTCACGGTAAATGCTCCGATGAGCTCCTTTCGCTGGTTCCTAGACTTCATGAATTTAAGCGTTCTTGCTCTCACCCTTTCACTGTCAAAACTGCTAAATGTAACCGTCTATTCTACTCCAATAGCTTCATGTCTCGCACTTGTCTCGGCTGTGGAACTCCCTCCCCTTTTCCTGTTTCCCTGATAGCTATAATCTCCAACTATTCAAATGTAATGTCAATCGACGTCTCCAGTTTAGTTACATTTAGTCTGTGGTCAGATTCAAAGTAGCAGTTGTATATTATATCATCTGTCACAAACTACCTAATCCAAGCCTGAAATTCTGGTGCCAATAATCATTTTGTTACAATATCTGAGCTATGTCATGGTATGCGGTGTTTCTGGAAATGGTCTAACCATGTGTTAAGGATGGAACATTTTTTGAGTAACAAAATTTTAATAAGAGTTCTTTATGGATGTTTAAGACTTCCGTTTCAAAGGGTAATATCTTCGTATTATCAAAGGAGCGTTCAAAAATACTTGAGGTAGCATTAAAATCTCCAGTTTTCTGGGTTTGTTTTCTAATATACAAAGTTAAGTTAATGTGTGGAACTTATATTTTTCTGAAAAAAGACTTTTTAAAGCTGGTCTAAACCTCAGGTCAACGACTGTGGAGCTTTAAAGTGGGGCGTGGCGTGCTCATTACCTACGCTACTCTTTAAAACAGAGGTTCGCTTGCTATGAATGTGTGACGGTAGCAGTAAGGGCTCGAGGACGTATGTTTTCTATTGGCGTATTATTCTTCTGGGCAGATAATTGATCCAATTTTATAGGTCTAGCTCTTTTTAAAATGAATATTCTCTTAATATGGCTGACCCAAGTAGATTAAACCTTTGGCGGTGGATTTTGGTGCGACTAGCTAAATATCGGAAAATAAGTTGAAAGTTGACAGCCTGCGTTCGCGAACGTTTACTGGTGATAATACTAGAAACAACAAAATAAAGGGGGATAACTTGGTAGTGTATTATCGTAAAATTTCTCTTGTTAGGAAACTAACGACAAGTCCGATATGAAGGTTAACATTCAATGTAAACAAGACAATGAGGGAAACAGACGACAACACTTGAACTTCATGGAAATTAGAATGACAAACTTTACAATAAAAACCACAACAAGAATAATGCATAAAATTGCACTAATAATATTTTAGTGCCTTTAAACAACCATTTAACATGAAATATATAAAATGTTGTTTTTATACTTTCAAGCAACGAAAGAGTAAAGAAACGGATAACTCAGATATTTTTAGCTTAACTGTCAATTTTTTTTATAATGGTGTAGCGGATCGTGGGTTTACGTGTTGTTAAATTAGGAACACGTGTGTAACTCCTGATAGAAGAGAATCCACTACAAGAATATGGCGGGCTCAGAGATTGAATCCACCATAAATAAATGTAAAGAAAACTGGTTCCCAGACTTCATAAATTTAAGCGTCCCACGAGGCTGGCATCCCGCTCTCACCTTTTCACTGTTGAAACTGTTAAATGTAGCCGTCTCTTCTACTCCAATAGCTTCATATCTCGCACCTCTCGCCTGTGGAACTCCCTTCCCTTTTCCTGTTTCTTTGATAGCTATAATCTCCAACTATTCAAATGTAATGTCAATCGACATCTCCAGTTGCCTTGATCTATCCACTATTCTTCTCTTCATCCTTTCCTCTATCACTCCTACCTGATCTTGCTCCAAATCTTCTGTAACTCCTTGCGTCCTAGTGGCTTTCTGCCTTGCTTGGGGTGAAATGCTTAATATATATATATATATATATATATATATATATATAGAGAGAGAGAGAGAGATAGATATAGATATAGATAGATAGATATAGATATATATACAAACATGTATATGTATTAAACAACAAAATTTACAATGGACAATGACATTTACATTTGTGTATGTGTTATGGAGTACGAATGTTTTTCTTCCTTCGTATGAATCGGAATACTGTCGCCAAGTGTTGTATGGCGTACGAAAAGTTTTTCTTCCTCCGTATGAGTTCGAATACGCTCGTCACCAAGTCTTGTATATATGGCGAACGATTTTTTTTTCCGTATGAGTTCGAATTTCTCATCGCCAAGTTGTTATGTAGTGGTTTCATAGTGGAGGCTTGTATTTGTACTAAGTCGCTCCTAAAATAGGTTCGACATACAAAACGTTAGAAACTTGATATAATAGGTAATGACGCAGTAATCTAGTTGTGGTGGCTGATTCTTTAATATCTGACTAACGGTCGTCCGACATCGACTGACTGACCAACTCACTGCCAACTCAGCGACTGCTCCTACTCCTACTTATTATAGGCGGGAGAGTCTATTAACTATAGAATAGGTGTGTTCCTGTATAACAGTATGTAGGTAACGTAAAGAGTTCGTATTTTGATCAATGTTCGTACGTACGTGTATGTCTGTGTATGTTTCATGGCATTTTCCCACAAGTGGGCAAAACGCAAATCTCTGCGAGTGATCACATCTTTTAAATGTGTCCGCTGAAATGCAAAGTAAAAAGAGAACAAAGCAAGAAATCGCCCAGTGTTTATAGTGTAGGGAGAGCGCCCCCTAGTGAACAATTAGGAAATTAAGGAGGAGTTAACTCCGACAATAGTTTCAAACGACCATTCGGGTTATAGATTTGATTTAACCCTTTTAAAACTTTGGCAAACTTTGCTGGAGATATGAAAAGCACTTTTAGGCTTCATGAAAGGACCACCGCTTCGCTTTCTGTCGCAGCTAAGTGGCCATGACGACTTCCACTCTCTCCCTGTTGTGACGTCTCAGTGACGAAGGGGCGATGACGTTGCCCCCTCCGCCTTCTGCCTTAGGCACGCTTTAAAAATCTTTCTGCCGAAAAACTGCTAGAAAGACGCGAATTCGCCCCTTTTAAGCCTCTCTAAGGCGTGGCTAAACCAAAACGAGTCGCAAGACCATATATGGGCAAAGTAAACAAATAAGTGACTCTTTCTTTCCGTTCCCCGCCAAATCAACTTTTTAAAAACAGACGGTAATTAAAACGCCTGCTAAAATTTTGACACTTGTATACATTATGTTTTAATATTAAAATAAAATATGGCGTATCAACAAAATAAATTTACGTACGTAAAAATGACAAGATGTTTATTTTTATTATTTTAATTTTAATTTCCAACACAAATACATATTTCTATTACCATTTAGCCTCCCGTCCTGAGTAAGACGATAAACTACATCCGGGTCCTGAGTATGACGATAAACTACGCCCGACAGCAAGGCATCTGATCAGGAGGTTTTGAGGAGCGTGAAACCACCTCTTAATTGCTGGTGTTCTCAGGTCCACCCTGACTCGGGGTGGTAGTACTTGTTAGGGTCCCAGCTATGGGCAAATAGTTAACCCCCAAACTGGGATCAAAGCACTATGAAAGTGTAAAAATAGGTTTTAATACCAGAAATACTTTGTATAATATTATTAACAGCAATAAATTTTTGAAAGAAAAATTATTACCAGCAATACATCATTGCCAGTAAAACATTATTGAAAAAAATTATCATACATTTTTTGGAAAAAAATAATACCAGCGACACATTTTGAAGAAAAATATTACCAGAAATAGATTTTTGGAGCAAAATATATTGCCAGAAATAGATTTTTGAAGGAAAAAATATTACCAGCAATAAAAATTGTTGGCATTGAATAACCCATTGAAGTTTATATGCCGTAAAACAAACCAAACCAAACCAAACCAAACCAAACCAAAACCATTTAGCTTTTAGGTCTGTTTAAAATGAACCCTATAACTCTTTGGATTCTGTCATCATCATACTCTCATAATAATGATAATATCTTATTCTTATATAGTGTTGGTTGTTTGTATCCGACTATGGCTGTCTATTAGGATGGCTACTTAATCCCTGTTGTGGACACATAATCAGGCACATTGGTGTTTGTTCAACACCGCAGAGCCTACATATGGTTTAAACTGCATGAACTCTCAACCCCTCGTATAAAAGTTCCTGTGCCAAAGACAAAACTTAGTTGGAAGAAACAGCAACTCTCGAAAATAGGCGTAACTTTAAAAATAAGACGACCGCTGCGTAAAATTTTAAAAGGAACAACACATTTATTTACAATTACTTATTTGAGAAGTACAAATCAAGGGTTGCGCAAAATTTTCCTTTTGTGCATCTCTTTGAACAGGATAACACTTTCATGAGGCAACAAAACAGGATGGTTTCAGCTCGGATGGTGTTTGTATCATTTGTGTTATAAAATTCACGTTTTTGTTCAGTGTCACACTTTCCGTCCCTCTGTTAAAGCACTTCACAGATATTTAAATTGTTGTACTTGTTTGATTCTGGCACCCCCAATTTGTAATTTGCGTGTTGTCCTTTTGCTAACAACCTCATATTCTGTTTTCTTGCGGGTATTTCGACGTAGTGTAATGGTTAGCAACCTTGTCTCGCCAGATAAATTACAATTGAATAGTGAGGTCTTTTCTCACTGAGTGCTGCATACTTTTGGCCTTGTACCTCATCTAAGGTACGCTTATAAAATCATTACGTTCTTTCTTCTGTCTTTCGTTCACTACAGTATGTAGGAGTTCTTGTAGTTAGGATCTTGTAAATAAACAGCGTTTTTTCTTTCAGCCTAAATAAATGATTTTCTTTCTTGTTAGATTAGCAAGATTACGTATTTTCATCCTACTTGAATTTCTAGGATCAAAATATATCATAGTGCTGAACCCTTTATTTAATTCCGGGTGGTAGATGGATAGATTGTTCTCCTTCTGATGGCCATTCTAGGTACATCCTGTCTAGGTCTTATTCAGTACTCGTTGTTTTTTTTCTCACTATTCTACATATTTAATCAAGTGGGTAGAGGGGTAAAATGTTTTCGTTCTGATGACCATTCTAGGGACATCCGGTTTATTTCTTGATTAAAAAACTGAAAAAAAATATTTTAATGTTTTTAATGATTTGACCACAAGCAATGCAGTACTGCCACTAGTACGCAGGGAGGGGGGTTACAGAAAGTGAATGCGAGAGAAAAGACTGGGTATAGGAGGGATTGAGGAAAGGATAAAAGATGAAGAAGGTCTTTAGATCGTGATTGACGTTGCATTTAAATTTTTGAAGATTTTAGTTATCAGGGAAGCAACTAAGTGCAAGGGAGTTCCACAGGCGGGTAGTGTGAGCAAAGAAACTGTTTGAGTAGAAGTGGCGTTTACATTTAATTATTTCAACAGTAAAAGGGTGGGACCTAGATGCCAATCTAGTAGCTCGCTTAAATTCCCGTAGTCGTGACACCTGGAGAAAAGCTCGTCAGACCAGTTGCAATTAAAATATTTTTAGAAAAGACAGAGGGTAGCCACATCACGTCTGGGAGAAAGTGACTGAAGTCTAGATGCCAAGTCAGGATCGATTACATTGCTGATCCTTCTTTGGATTTTGTCAAGGTCCTCGGGATGAACAACAGGGGCACCAGACCAGATATGACAACAGTATTCAGTGCATGAACGAATGGTAGATTTGTAAATGTGAAACATGGATTCTGACGAGAAAAAAACCTTCTGATACGACACAAGGAACCAACCTTCCTTGCAGTAGATGCAGCTATTGATTCAATGTAGGTGTTCCACTTCAAGTTGGTTGAAAACGTGAGGCCAAGAAGGCTCAGTGAGACGCGCTCCAGAAATCGATCATTACACATGGTGATGAGGAACAGGGAAGATTCTCTATGGTGGCTAAATTAGAGCAGTTTAGTTTTGCAGGCATTAAAATTTACATACCGTTTCCTGGCCCAATTTACCACTGATTGGAGGTCTTTTTTAAGAGCGGTGGCCAGGTTAATTTTGCCAACTCTGAAGAATTTGTTATTGAGATAGGAGTAAATGGTAGTGTCACCTGCATAAACGCCTACTTGGGAACAATGACATCAGGAAGATCATTGATGAAGATCAGAAACAGTGTGGGACCCAGGATAAAACCTTGGGTGCTCCCACATTCGTGTGAAAGAATCTGGAAGCGGGCCCGTTCAGAATGACTTTCATTTCATGATTTGGTTGGAATGATTCGATTAAATCAAGCACTCGTCCTGTAATACCGTAGCTCTGAAGATTACGTCGAAGACCAGCATGCTAATTCCTGTCAAACGTCTTTGAGATATCTAGAGCCACAGTTTGAGCTTACTGCTCGTGTATTCTATATTTAATCAATGGGTTAGACGATCAGAATGTTCTCGTTCTGATGACCCTTCTAGGGAAATCCTCTTTAGTTCTTATTTAACACTGCTCAGGTATTGTTCTTGGTTCCAAGTACGCACTCCTTGGCCCAAGGATTGAACTCACAATTAATCACCAGATTCACACGTCAACGCTATAATCCACCAAGTACACGTACAATTCCGAGTGGAAAATTTTTCTTTATTTCTTTCTTTTAAAAGTAATTTTTCTTATCAAGGCCACGTTTTGGTTTCTTTTTTTATTCTATTGCAGACACAAACACGCAATTATTTTCCGCGAACGGAAAATCAATTCGAAGGTTATTTTGCACACTTTGCCGCTCCAACTCTTAACCATTGATATTAATAAATGCAGACATAAAATCAAGTAGACATGTCGTTAACATAACGTCACCATATGAAGAGACTTCATTCCGACTAATCCCGCTACACCCACCCCCACTACTTGCTAAATTCCCGGAAACGGAGAAAAATTGTTGTGATTTGCACATTCGTTTCTAAACCGGGATATACGGCTTTCAAAAATACATGCTACACATATTTGCTTTCACGCTTCAATGATTGTGTGCATACAGGCTCATACAAGACACACACACACACACACACACACACATATATATATATATATATTATATATAAGTGGACACCGAAGTCAAATCCAAGCGGCGACAGTCTGTTTCATGCTTGAGCACAATGTTCGGGCCTAAAGATTGCGGCCAAGCATGAAACAGACTGTCACTACTCGGTCTTGACCTCTGGCTCTACTTTCGTATTTACATACGCTTTTTCTGATATTGAACACGTTTACCTATAAATATAACATGCCTTAAAACTATATATTTATCATATATATATATATATATATATATATATATATATATATATATATATATATATATATATATGAATTAAAAAAAGGAAAATTTATCTTAGTTGACGTGTTTCATCTCTCGGTGGTCATTTGCCTTCATAAAGTCCATCAGAAGACGAAACACGTTGACTAAGTTTTATTCATATTGTTCATTTATAGATATACTGTGGTCTATGATAAGTTTTTAGTCACCCTTAATTACAGCAATTTTGGCTTGTGTAATAACGTATCTTCTTTTTTTCTCAGACAATACCGTGTTAGTATCAAGCTACTCCAATCTATAAACAGTAGTTGACTAGTTGAAATGTAAGTTTTTGGAAGTAAGAAAATTGGTGAATTTCAACAAGGGCAAATAATAGGATGGCAATGTGGCAAGTCAAATAGAGAAATTGTTTTTCCAGGTTAATCATCAAACGGTCAATAATATTGTCAATAAATTTAATGAAGAAGGACATTGTCGTGTGGAACAACGTTCAGGAAGACCAAGCATCGTGTCTGAGTGAACGAAAAGGGCACTGAATAGGGAAGTCATCAGAAATCGTCATCAGAACGTCAAAGATGTCGCCAACAGCTTGGATATGCAGCGAGGATGATTCTGAAATAACTAGACTATCAAAGAAGAGTTACTTGAAAGAAGCCCTTGATTTCAGAGGTTAACAGGAACAGGTGTATGGACTGGGTGAGGGAATTCGAGAGCAAAGATTATGAATTTTGGCAGTCTGCAATTTGGACAGATGAAAGTAAATTCTGCCAGTTTTCGAATTCGAAATAGGTTTGTTTGGAAAAATCACAATGAGACTTGAAACTCTGAATGTCTGCAGGCAACCGTGAAACAGAGGGATTGGAGAAATGGTGAGGGGACCTGTCTGATTTGGATGGAAATCTGAGCTGATTCGTGTTGATGAGTGGTTTAATGGTCCAAAATACTGTCAAATATTAGAGTAAAGACTACTCCCATTATATGAGTCCAATCAGATTGACAAGAATGCCTATTATTTTCAAGAAGATGAAACGCCATGTCATACCAGCAAAGTAGCAAAGGCCTGGAAGGAATCGCAAGGAATCAAGTCACTGCCATGGGTAGCCTAAAGTTTTGATATGAATCCAATAAATCACGTCTCGGTGCACCTTCATCGAAAACTTCGAGAGCGTACAACCAAAATCACGTCAGTGGCAACCCTTAAAGAAACATTGCTAAAGGAGTGGCAAAATATGGCTCAGACGTTTGTTGATAACTTGGACGTTGAAAAACAAAAAAATATTACCAACAATACATTTTTGGAAAAAAAGATTTTACCAGCAATACATTTTTGAAAAAAAAAAAAATATTACCAGCAATAAAAATTTTGTCGGAATTAAATAATTGATTCAGGATGATATGCCGTAAAGCAAAACAAAACAAAACAAACAAAACCAATCATTAACTTATAAATTAAAACTTATCAGAAATTCAGATAGGAAAACCAGGAAATTCGCATGAGTATTATTATTATTGTTGTTGTTTCAGTATCTACTGATCTGATAATTTGTGAATAGCAGACCACAGTCAGCAGTTTTATTCATCACTCACCATATTATTTTTGCCGTTTCTAAGCGTCTTTCTTTCTGTAACAGTTCCATTGGGCAAACAATGCCAATTTTCTCTATCGATGTCTCCATTCTTCTCAGTCACCGTACCAATTCCACCAATGATAACTTAGATGTTTTTGACCGGCTTCAACTCTCAAAGTCTTGTAAGTTCATAATACCCGGATCATTTCTTCTTTTTGTTCTCTTCTTGTATCAAAAGGACACAATGAATCAGTGATTGACCTTTCTTTTCTGATTTTGTTGTCCACTGGTTTGATCGGCTTGTTGTTCTCCAGTTTCATTTCTGTTTGTACTGAAATATTTCACATCTTGCAATATTTCTAATTCAAGGACTTTTTCAGCATTATGGTATTATGACGTTGAACTATATATATTTTTTTTTAATTATTTCACCCCAGGGATGCCATTAGTACGTATGGGTTTAGAGGGAGAGAAAGTTAGAGAAAAAACTATCGGAGGATAGAGGAAAGGATAAAAGATGGACGGGATTCAAGAAGATAGAAGATAACGATTGACGTTGCATTTAAATTTTTGAAGATTGTAGTTATCAAAGAAACGGAAGGGTGTTCCACAGGTAAAAGTGCGAGAAAAGACTCTGTTAGAGTAGAATTGGTGCTTGCATACAACTATTTCAACAGGGACCTAGATGCCAATCAAGTAGCACGTTTAAATTCATGTAGTCGCGGCACCAGGAGAAAAAGCTCCTCATAGCAGTTGCCATGGAAATATTTGTAGAAAAGACAGAGGGGACCCACATCATGTAAAAACGAGATGCCTGGTTATGATGGATTACATTATAGATCCTTATCTGGATTTTGTCAAGAATCTCAAGATGTACAGCAGGAGCACCAGAGCCCATATGGTAAAAATATTAAATGCACGGACGAATGTTATTTTTTCTAAATGTGTAAGGTGGATTCTTCTGGAACGACACAGTGACCCAACTTTCCTTGCAGTAGATTCTGCTGTTGATTCTATGTACTGGCTCCAGTCAGTGAAAAATGTGAAGCCAAGAAGGTGCATTATGTTTGTTCTTCTGATGGCAGACAGAAAAAATTCTCACTGTTCCTCACTGTTTTGCCATCCATTTACATCTCGTTAGGTAGTTACTTTTTGCTTTTTTCTGTCTTTCTTTGCTTTCAACATAACCTGTGAGTGTCAAATTTTCCAAGTACTCTTCCCTCCTTATGCACCCTAGAAATTTCAACTACATATTTCTGGTTTATGTATAACTGACACCATTTTCCTAAAAGACTTCCTTGTTGCTTATATGCTCCGTCTATGATATTCTCAGAATACTTCTGTAGGACCATATTTATATCTGTCTATATTTATGAGATGAAGATATTATGTACACTATTTACATTATTCGGACTATTGTCCTCATCTTTGTCGCCATATTTATTACAATATTTCGGCCGTTGTACGCTCCGGCCTTCTCCAGGTGGTTGGAATGTCGAACTGAACTCTTTATTCTGCTCACTGGGGTAGACTATTCTAGTTCCACGTGCCATGGCACAGTGGATAAAGGCGTTGGTTAGATCCAGTGACAGGACCCAAAGAGTGTGAGTTCAATACTCGATTAAGAGGCAAATTAACAGGAGATAACTGATAACTGATATCCATTAAGCATGGCACGTAGAACTAGAACATTCTACCCCAGTGAGCGAAATAAAGTGTTCAGTTCGACATTCCAACCACCTGAAGAAGACCGGAGCGTACAACGACTGTAACATTGTAATAAATATGGCGACAAAGATGAAGACAATAGTCTGGATAATGTAAATAATGACCATATTTATGTTTCCTGAAGTTATCAATTCACTCTTTTTTATACTCTCATTTCTAAGCCCCCATTCGCTGCCCCATTTCGTTCTCTTAAATAATATCCCTGATTCGCCAGCCAGAAATCGCAGGAGGTTTAATTTGGATTCTAGTTTGTGGGGTTATGACTGACAAGGGTCATACAATGTTTTGCTAACAAAACAAGTAAACCCCTGCAAAAGACGAGAAAAGTTTATTCACTTGTTCATTGCTGTACTGTTTGGCATGTGCACTGGAAACTCAAATATGAACATTTCAGTATGTTTGGATATCAGTCAGTGCAGAGGATTCGTAAAGAGTTCGATGATATATCCAGTCAACTTAATGGTGTTTGGAGTGATCACTAGTGATGGCGACGTTATGCCTCCATACATCTTCCCATAGGGTCTCAGACACAACACTGAGGCCTACATCAAGGACTTGAGGAGGCAGTGCTGCCCTGGGTGGCTGATGGAAGACTCTATGTTTGGCAACAGGACTCTGAACCATGCGACACAAGCAGAAAAAACCCATTCATGGTTGTCAAACAATTTCTACGACCACATCACCTCTTACATCGCGCCAGCTAACTCCCAAGATTGCACCCCCTTGATTATTATGGGTGGGGCGCAGTTGAACGAGAGACCAACAAAACTCCTTGTAACACCAAAGATGAACTGAAGACAAAGATTATGGCAGCATTCACCAACTTAAACAAGAAGGCCGCCTAGAAGAGTTGCAGGAGATTCTGAAGTCATCTAGAGGCCGTGGTTGAAACCAATGGCTATTTTATTGAACAAATTTACTCTTTAGTATTTCAAGATATTTTTGTGTAATTTTGGCAAATATATCTGTTAAAATGAAATGTCAGTGTTATTTAATTTGATTTTTGCGTAATTTAGACGAAAACTTATTCTTCGCACACTTTATATCTATCTATCTATCTATCTATCTATCTATATATATATATATATATATATATATATATATATTAGTGAATGTACAAAATATCCTACGTCGATAGCACAACTCGGAGTTTCATGTAAACACGCAATCTTCAGGTGATATGAATAAATTGTCCACAGTCAATGAGTCGGGAGGTGGCACAAGGCCATTTTAACGTGAGGCAATTATTTCAACTATCACACTCATTGTCAAGAAAAGGTAGTAGCTGGATGGTAAGCAAGATTTATTTAACTAAATTATGGCCTTGTCAGATTGCTGGAATTATATATATATATATATATATATATATATATATATATATATATATATATATATATATATATATATGTGTGTGTGTCTCTGTATGTGTGTGCATCTGTGTGTATTTTTATATGTATATGTTTGTGCATATGTACGTTAGGATCTATGTGCGTGTAGATATATGTAAGTAATCTTCCATACGTGCGTGCACAGAGAAAGAAGACGGAACCAGCCGTCTGTTTGTACATCAGTACGTTACTTGTAACAAACTTTTAAGGTTATAAATTGACACTAATGGCATCCTGAAGTCAGACAGTGTATTTAGGTCGTCTGCGAAAAAGCATATATATATATATATATATATATATATATATATATATATATATATATATATTAAACAGTCAAACAGCGTACATGCATATATATATATATATATATATATATATATATATATATTAAACAGTCAAACAGCGTACATGCATATATATATATATATATATATATATATATATATATATATATATATATTAAATTATATGCTAAAATGCTGCAAGAATAACGAGTAGTGACAAAAAGTAAAAGTAAAAGAGGAATAGAAAAAAATGCCGATGCAAAAAGATGAGACATAAATGAAGGAAAGAAGAAAAAAAAATACAAATAAAAGCATAAAAATAGAAAGAAAAAAGCAAAGGGAGATAAGAAAGTGATTAAAATTACAATAAAAAAGAAAGGAAGGATGGATGAAAGGAAGGAAGAACGAAAGATAGGAAAGAGAAGGGGGAAGAAAGGAAATACGAGAGAGATAAAAAGTAAGAAAGAAAAAAGAACGAAAAAAGAAAAAAGGGACGGAGGAAGCAAATAGAAAAAATCATAAAGAATGAAAGAACGAAAGAATGAACGAAAGACAGGGAGGAAGGAAATTCAAAAATTCAGAAAGAAGAAAGAAAGAAAGAAAGAAAGAAAGAAAGAGAGAAAGAAATAAGGAAAGAAAGATTGAAAGAAAAGACAGTGAGGAAAGAAATAGAAAAATGCAGAAAAAAGAACGAAAGAATGAACGAAAGACAGGGAGGAAGGAAATTCAAAAATTCAGAAAGAAGAAAGAAAAAAGAAAGAAAGAAAGAAAGAAATAAGGAAAGAAAGATTGAAAGAAAAGACAGCGAGGAAAGAAATACAAAAATGCAGAAAGAAAGAAAGAACGAAAGAATGAACGAAAGACAGGGAGGAAGGAAATTCAAAAATTCAGAAAGAAAGAAAGAAAGAAAGAAAGAGGGAAAGAAAGATTGAAAGAAAAGACAGCGAGGAAAGAAATACAAAAATGCAGAAAGAAAGAAAGAACGAAAAGTGAGGGAGGAAGGAAATACAAAAATTCATACAGAAAAGAAAAAACGAAAGAAGGTAAGAACGAAATAAATAAATAAAGAAAAGACAGAGAGGAATGAAATATAAAAATTCAAAAGAAAGAAAGAAAGTAAGAACAAAAGAAAGAAAGAAAAGACAGGGAAGAAGAAAATACAAAATAATTAAATAAAATCAAATAAACAAACAAATAAATATAAAGAAAGATAGAAAAGAAAGAAAGATTGAAAGAAAGGCAAAATGAAGAAGAAAAAGAAATGGAAGAAAGAAAAGAAAATAGAACAGGATATACAATATAAATAAAGAAAATAGACGACAGGAAGAAATACAAATAAAGAAAGTAAGAAAAATGAAAGAAAGTAGAGGAAGGAAAGAAACACAAAAGAATACGAACGAAAGAAAGAAAAGGAAAGAAGGAAGGAAGGAGGGAAGGAAGGAAGGAAGGAAGGAAGGAAGGAAGGAAGGAAGGAAGGAAGTAAGGCAGAATTGGCGGGAAAATGGAGTAGAAAAGAAAGAAGAAAAAAAAAAGACAAATGCAGGAACAAAAATCATAAATAAATAAATAAATAAATGTTATCCAAGCAAAATAAAGAAGGAAAAATATTGATGCCAAAAATGATTGTTTAATGGGAAGGAAAAAAGGTGTGGTGGAAGAATTGCAGCAAGAAACTTGGGATAGAGAGATGAAAAAAAAATAAAAAGAAAAAAAAAGAAATAAAGTGAATACAGAAAGAAAGATATGAGAGAAGGGGGAAAGAAAAGAAAAGAAAAAGAAGGAGAAAAAGAAAGAAAGAAAAAGAACCTTAGCGTTTATTGGCAAATACGAATTTGATGAAATTTTCATCATTTATTTATTTATTTCATTTTATTTTTTTCCAAGTGTTGCTTTTCTTTTCAGATTTTTTCCTCGTCTGCGCCTCGATGAACTTTGGAATTTTTACATTGAGAAAAAAATAAGGCACGCTCTTCTTTCTCACCAGAGAATTTCGCTAGTGGATGCTTCATCAGCGGCAAAATCACGCAGACTCACGTTTGTCACGTTAGCTGATGCTACAAGCGACATTAACAGACAGCCAGCTTTTTACCTATTACAACTTTTGAAGAAACCCATAATTTGAAGATGTATCCAGTGATGATCGATGCCATTAGCTAGTTTGAAAAAAAAAAACAAAAAAAAAAACACATTCTTACATATACTACAAAATGGACAAAGTCCGACAATTATTTTAACATATTTTATTGTTATTCGTTATTTATATAGACACAAATATTTAAGTAAATGTTCTGTTTTATAATAAACAGTATTAACAACATTTACCGGCCTGAACGTCCGAGAAATTTTCATAGCAAATATGCGTCCTTCTACAGGAATCGTACCTTTATACAGCCTGACGTGCTAAACCATTTAGCTACAGAGGAGCGTCTGGTTAGCAAGGTCGATTTTACTGCTTTTAAACTACAATTTTCCATGAATTCCATCTATTTTTGTGTCTATATCGTAGTGTGTGACGTCATTTGTTTAAGTTTAGATACGCTTCGAGTAGATATGATCGTTCGAGGGAAATCCATGGAAAATTGTAGTTTAAAAGCAATAAAATCGACCTTGCTAACCAGACCCTCTTCTGTTTCTAAACTGGTATAGCTCGTCAGGCTATATGACGGTTCCGTATGGATACAGGTTCGATTCCTGTCGGAGGACACATATTTTCTATGAAAATTTCTCCAACGTTCAGGTCAGTAAATGTTGTTAATATTGTTTATTATAAAACCGAGCTTTTACTTAAATATTTGTGCCTATATAAATAACGTATAACAATAAAACATATATTAAAACATATATATCGACGTAAGAAAAGCAATAAACAAATATTATACAGTTTGTTTTTGTTTTATATCGTAAATACCTGAGTAACTAAATAGTTTAGGCAAATGAAACTAAACAGGCTTATGGCAAAATAAGATTTATTCCCCCAAATCTAAGGAAGTCTAAGGTATGTGGATTTCATAGACGATTTCACAAGTTTTCACCAGTTCGTCATTAGGCGCACTGCCTGTGAAACAGCATACGTCAAGTTCAGTCTCCCCCTTTAAACTTTTTATATCATGTTCAAATAGTTACGTCTATCGTCCGCTTCACACTCTTCCCTGGTCTTTCGAACAGGTATAGAGATTTATCCTTTGTTTCCTGTTTAGGATAGGGGGTATGGTTCTTTCTAAAGTCTTCTCGTTCTCTTTCACTCTCATTAATCCCCTTTGCGTCTTAGTGGAATTATCGCCCTGATTTGGGTTGATTTAAAGAAAACCTACATGGCAGTTGGTGCATTTTTAGCGAATTCTCTCAGAAATGCACGCTTCACAGACTTGTACGATTGTGTCCGAGCAGACTAGCACACAAAACGTCTTTTATTTTCCATTGTATGGCTTTTCTGTATCTGAAAAGAAAGAACAAACAATATATCAAACATAGAATTTGGAGTTGTTTCTACACAGGCGGTTAAAATTTGAGATTATTTGAACGAGAATTAATCAACTTATTATATTACGAAATTATAGCAAATTTTCTGAAACACTCTATATACGTATATATGTACGTATAACAATTCAGATATAAATATATATGTAAAGATGATATGAAGAAAAGAAAATACACGAGAAAAGCCTTTCATGCCAACACGTTTGGTTCCTTGAGGAAGTTTATCAAGGCAAGTGCAGACGTTTAAATATATATATATATATATATATATATATATATATATATATATATATATATATATATATATATTAAGCATTACGCCCCGAGCAAGGCGGGAAGCCACTAGGATGCAGGGGGTTGCTGAAGATTTGGAGCGAGAGCAGATAGGAGTGATAGAAGAAAGGATGAGGAGAGGAATAGTGGATAGATCAAGGTAACTGGAGATGTCGATTGACATTACATTTGAATAGTTGGAGATTATAGCTCTCAGGGAAACAGTAATTTGGAAGGGTGTTCCACAGGCGAGAGGTGTGAGATAAGAAGCTATTGGAGTAGAAGAGACGGCTACATTAAAAAGTTTCTACAGTGAAAGTGTGAGAGCAGGATGCCAGCCTCGTAGGGCGCTTGAATTCATGAAGTCTGGGAACCAGTGAAAACAGCTCATCTGAGCAATTACTATGAAAGAATTTGTAAAAAAGACAGAGAGAGGCGACGGCGCATCTGTGAGAGAGCAACTGTAGACGAGAAGCCAGATCAGGGCCAATTATATTACATATCCGGCTCTGGATCTTGTCAAGAATCCCGAAGCAAACAGAAGGGGCTCCAAACCATATATGGCAGCAATACTCCATGCAAGGGCAATTGTTGATTTGTATCGATTCCGGGGAGAAACATTTCCTAGCGCAAGACAGAGTCAACTTTCCTTGAGGTGGACAAAGCAATTGACTCAATGTATTTGTTCCATCTCAGGTCAACGTGAGACCGAGCAGACGTAGAGAGTTGCACTCAAGAAGTTATACATATATATATATATATATATATATATGTGTGTGTGTGTGTGTGTGTGCGAGCGTGCGTGCGACTTGGTCGTTTACCATCGCCTGAAGAGGCACAACATAGCGCCAAAAAACGAAAGCTATTGTGTAGCGATTTCAACGTTTTTGTACTAATCCCTTATAATTAAAATATTAATAATAATAATAATAATAATAATAATAATAATAATATATATATATATATATATATATATATATATATATATATATATATATATATATTGAGGTTAATATTCAGTGGTGACAGTGTGTTTGAGTGTGCGTCCTGAGAGCTATAATAAATATCAACATAAATTAGATGAAAGAAATACTAGTCACGAACTCATAACGATAAACATATCTATCTATATTTATATTTAAACATACATCTATATAAGCTATTTATGTGTGTGTGTGTGCGTCTGTAAGAAAGAGAATGAGTAAGAGAGAGAGAGAGAGAGAGAGAGAGAGAGAGAGAGAGAGAGAGAGAGAGAGAGGAACTTTCCTATTTGGTTGTCTGGCAAATTTTCTCTCTATCTATTCCTTTTTCTATCAATCTCTTTAATGCCTAACCCTAACCTCTAAGAAGGGCTTTTGCGCTCTTCACTGACGTCATCAAACGGTTCGCGTGTTTTAGCGCGCGATTATTTGGCTGGCGGCGAGAAAGCTTGTCAAATAAGTGATGGCAATTTCTCGTCTAAATGATGAGGAAACATATCATCTATGGACTCGCGTACAGCGTTCAACTCTAGACACACCGTCCGTTCATATTCAAAGAGGAAGTAGAAATGTCTGGCATTACAGATCATATCTGAAGAAAGAAGGGCCCATTCTCTCTGGAGCAAAGTCCAAATAATAGAACATTGCTTGAGAGTGAAAGAATGGGAAGAAGCCACGTACTTTATCCTACCAGACAGATACGTAAGAGAGTCGAGTAAATATCACGGCACAATGAATTTCTCAGCCGAGCAGAGAGATAATTGGATTTTGGGTGTGCGTGCGTGCCTGTGTAAAAATTCAGATATAAATATATCCTTAAAGGCAATGTAAATAAAAGAAAAGACAAGAGAAAAACCTTTTATGCGAACGAGTTTTGTTCCTTGAGGAACATTATCAAATCAAGTGTAGACGTTTTATTTAGTAATCTCTATAAACAGTAAATTAACAGTGTATAAAAGCAGGTGACTACACAAAGGTTCTGCATTTGTCTCGATAAAATTACTCAAGGATAATATTACAGATCCCTCTTTTGATTTTGTTGAGGATCACGAGATATATAGCAGGATCACCAGACCAGATTTAGCAGAAATATTCAATGCAAGGACGAATGGTAAATTTATAAACGTGCAAATTGGATCCTAACGTGAGAAAATGTCTGGTTTTAACTCTTATACTCTCCAACCATCATCAGGTGTTTGTCGATCCGGTTTACAATAAGGAAATTTTGAACTGAACCCTTTATCTTATCACCAGGGAAAAATAAACACTGTCTACGTATATATATATATATATATATATATATATATATATATATATATATATATATATATATATATAGGAATATCTCATTATTTAGTAATACTCGCCCTGTTTCCATTTAATTTAAAGCGACACTACTCTGTCCAAGCATTGAAATCAGTATTACTATGTCGCTAAATACACGAACCAGCGTTTTAATTACTAGGCTATTGTCGATAAGCCCCTGAAAAAGACCTGAGATTACAACACTCGAAAAGTTGCGATAAAGAGAAAATAAAAGAGGACAATAGTCCGAATTTAAATAATGCAAATATTAATTTTTCAGGTTTTAATTTTGGTTTTTATTGCAAGAAAACTGTAGAAAAATAAATAACATGATAAAAATGATTTTCGCATAATTCAGGTTGATTTTAAACTGTTTTTAATACCAATTGTAGTTATCCAAACCTTGAGACATTGAAGCGCGCTTCAGTTTTTAGGATTTAAAAAAATCATTTCAGCCTTAGTAAAGGAATTCTACAAGTACGCAGTGGGTTACAAGGAGTGGAAGTGAGAGAAAAGATTGAGTATAAAGATGATTAAACAATGGATAAAAGATGAACGGGATTCAAGAAGATAGACGATGGCAATTGACGTTGCATTTAAATTTTTGAAGATTATAGTTATCAGGGAAGCAAGTAAACGCAGCGGAGTTCAACTATCGGGAAGTGCGAGAAAAAGAGTAGAAATGGCGGTTGCATTTAGCTATTTCAGCAATAAAAGTGTGGAACTTAGATGCCACTCTAATAGCACATTTAAATTCATTTAGTCGGGACACCAAGGGAAAATGCTCGTAGTTGCCATGAAAATATTTGTAGAAAAGACAGAGGGAAGCGTCGTCGCATCGGTGAGAAAGTGAATGAAGTCAAGATGCGAAGTCAGGATCTATTACATTGCAGATCCGTCTTTGGATTTTATTAGGAGCACCAGACCGAAACTTATGTTGTTATTCATTGTTATGTAAGGAATAATGTAGCTTTAAGTGATTCCATCGCCAAAGATGCTGAGGAAGATGGTCGGCTCCTTGTACTGTTCAGGACAGCACCTGGCTGTTTTGTTTTTTTTTTTATTTTTTTTTTATCATGCTTTTATCTTTACAAGAGCCAGATCAGTTGAAACAGAGAACTATTGCCATATATGGGCAGGAGCAGTACAATCCTTTCTTTCAAGTCTTTATATAGTTCAGAATCATTTGCGCGGTCTGCAGCCTTTTTCCCCCACAGGCGCTAAAACCCTATCGCTATCCTATCCCGCTTTCTCTGGCAAATATACAGATAAAGTACATCCTTCAAGTCTACCAGTCCAGACCTTTACAACTAAAACACGATAAGCTACTTCCATCGAGTTGAATCACCTGCATTTCCTCCGTATTCCAAATGTAAGAAAAATTCATACAACTTTTTCTAAGAACTGCGATAATGTTTTCCCAAACATCACAATTTTAACCTTTTAAAGTCAACGTTCAATCGTTATCTATCCTCCATATCCTCATACCCTACTTCTTTTCTCATATCCCGCATCTCATTCCATAACCCTTTACCTCGAGTGGCTCTTGGGCCTTACATTGGATGAACATTATACAAGAATCAGTACTATAAGAAGCTGTTAAAAACAATCAGAAAGAGACAGCTGAATATTTTGAGGTTAACATAGAGGAGAGAAGGCCTGGAGAAATTAAGACTCGAATTTACATATCGAAGGCAAGAGAAGCCGTCAGTGACCAACTGGACAAGTTTAAGCAAATGGATGAAAGAATAAATAGCATAGAGACAATGCTAGTGTGTAAAAGATCACATTTTTAGTAAATATTCGGCCATTTCAAATCCCAAGAGCCACTCAATGTAGAGGGTACTGAATGAGATTTTTGTATGGACGTAAGAGGGAAGATTATGAGGATATGTAGGATAGATAAAGGTTAACCTAGATGTAACGATATGGGAAGCAGAATCTCAGGGTACTGTTCCACAAAGTAGCGGTTCACGGAAAGAACAAAAAGGTAATGAGGATGATTCGACCCTGTGTACTTGGCATGGCGGGTACTTGGTATAAAAGTGGAACTACAGAATGGAACTCGTCAGGGCATTTACTATGGAAATAAAAAATAGAGTAGCGATAAGCGTGCAACATTTCGGCTGTTGGCAAATGGTCTGTAGTATTGTTGAAAATAGTAAAAAGCAGGAAGTTGGGGAGCATTATGATCACCTGAATCTCCAAGAGAGAAAGAGAGAGAGAGAGAGAGAGAGAGAAAGATTTTAAATAGAGATTCTAGGCATCATCGACGTATCGACAAAGCAAACTAGATACATAAAACGAGTTCAATTAAATTTTTGGGATACATAAAGAACTCAGATGAAATATCGTTGGCACAAGAGACGGGGTGTGGGGGAAAACAGCGAATCAGTTATATAATGAGTTTGTATATGAATTTCAGAACAGGCAGTGGGAGGGATGATAAAAAACAAAGAGTTACAAAGAATGGTAAGTTGTGGAGAGCCATGATCGCAAACCTCCTGTAGGGACAGAAAGACGAAGAAGAAGAAGAAGAAGAAGAAGAAGAAGAAGAAGAAGAAGAAGAAGCACGAATGCTGTTGAAATAATCACGAATCAAAATATCCCAGTGTTATGTTTCACCTCTAAGCAAAAATGTCTTGTCTCTGGCATGTCACAATGTTCATCTTGGCATAGCTCTATAGGTAGCGCTTTTCTTATTCTATGGACACATATCCATCATAAGATGCTAAGAGCTGCTAGTTGAATGATCGTCACTCTGCAAACAACTTTCCCATAACTAATGCCCAGTTGTTACAATTATTGTCAAACTTGACAGGATCGCTCATCATAATAATGTCCGTTTACTCGTTTTCCAAGGACAGCCATCTGCTAGAGTGGCTATCCAATCCCTGTTGCTGATGCATGCGCAGGCACATTTGTGCTTGTTCAACACCCACAGAAGCCCACCTGTGGTTTATACTGCAGCTATGCTGAGCAAACCTTAGTTACAGATTCTGTAATGGGAGAGTGCATAATCTGGTGTGATCAACAATTTGAACAAAGCCAGTACACTCAGACACTCTGGCACGATGACTTCTGACTTTGTGCTTGCACAACCATCGACGTATTCTTTTTCGGTTACAGTTTAACATGACCCCAGTATATCTCATTGTTATATATCGGTTGATCGACTCTCCGGCCTTTTTCTTTTATGTACAATTCTGATAAAAAAATGACACGAAGAAAAACAGGAAGACAACAAGAAAATGAAGTGAAAATAAAGAGAAAAAAAATGACATGTTTCTTCAGAACGTAGGCGATCATGACTCTCCATAGCATCCTTTTATTTATTCTTTGTGAATCACCATGACCTCACTCCACCCCAAGCAAGGCAATAAAAGCACTAAGACGCAATGAGTGTGAGAGAATGGGAGAAAAGACCCCATTAAGAAGAGAGAACAATACTAGACCAGGAATTAAGAATACAGAAGATAACGATTGACATTGCATATAAAGTTGTGAAGATCCAAGTTTTGAAGCCAGAAGAGAGTTTTACAAGCGAGAAGTGTGAGAGAAGAAACTGTTAGTATAGAACTTACGGATACATCTATTCATTGCAACTGTAAAATAAAGAGACCTAGCTGTCAATCTAGTAATGAGCTTAAAAGGTACAAAAGAGTAAAATTCATTAGAACAATTAGCATGAAAGTTGCCGTGTTCACGATTTGACATTTTCGTTCTTTCAAACTTGTTAATGCTAGAAAGCCCAGTCTACTCTGCTGTTTAAACCATAGCTGGGAGAGTGGGGGGGAAGCGATATCTTTCCCTATGGTATTTGTACATTAAGGTCGTAGGGGCATCATACACACTTGCAGACATGACTTTAGTGACGCGTCTAGTGTAAGATAGCTTTTTCAGGCTGCTTTTGTATTCAGGTTTTTTTTTCTTTTAATAGATTCGTTGTCATCTCAAGGCAAGTCACCTCTGCTTTTTAGCACGTGGCCCAGCGAAAGGGAGAAGAGATGGATTCATACCCTTTCTCAAGGGTACTGGTGCAAAAGTAATCGTAACGAACTCTGCTAGAATTCGAACTCGGCTAGCCGATTTTATTTTTCCGTGTTGTTAACGGTTATACCACCCACACACCCTTTGTAAGACTACACTGGAAATAACCGTGAAATCAGCTACATCCGGTTTATTCCTGATTATTTAATCGATTAATTTAACTACTTTATCAGCCATAAATATATAAGCCCTGCCCACCCGATAAAGATAATTAAAGAAAATGTAACAATACTTTTCAATGTTATCTGAACTTGATAAAAACAGGTAACATTATCACTGTTTTTATATACAAGGTATCCAGAAAAGTCACTGCGGTCTACAACTTAAAAGCAATATTTATTGAGGGCTGAAACATAGCATTAATAAAACTATGAATGTCATTAAGAAAATTTTAATAAGAACATGTTAATATGCATCACATATTTACTTGCCACCTCTTCTGTTTTCCGTAATGACTTTTTAAATTGTCTAAGGCCTTTGTGGACAGCCTGCATATCGTTATTTGTTTCAGCGGAAACATTTCCGAAACAAACTCTGTTTTTAACATGTAAGCAGATTGAAAAGTTCTTAGAATAAAAGTGGTGAATTATCCGTGAATATCTTATTTTTAATGTCTGTTGCGAAAATTGATTGTAGGGAAACCTTACAAGACGAAGTAAAATAAATACATTTCGTATATACTTACATGGATAGGCCGATTTAATGAAAACAAGGTCGAATGATTAATGAATTTATCTACTCACTAGCATAAAAACCGACCTATCCGCCGCCATTTAATTTAGCTCCTGTGGAGGACTCTTGATTGGGTCTTCATCATAATATGTAGGGAGGAGTAATTGCGATAGGCAAGAATAAATTGCAGAACTCAAAATTTATCGCTGCATTGAAGTATTGTATTAATATTTAAGCTGACCTTTTAAAAGTGCAACGATAATTCTTCTACCGGCACGTAATTTAAAGACAATTTGTTGTACGTAGGTCCTTACTTTCCGTACAGACAATTATTATTTTGTTTTATTTCATAGGTAACTTTCGCTGGATTTCATAATTAATTTCGATTATTCCCAAATTTATTTCTAACTTATACAATTTGTTATTGTAAAAAATTTCGTTGACAAAAAAAAAAAAAAAAAAAAACGTAAAAAATCCCCCAAAACAATCGCAGTAATGAAAAACTGGGAATACACAATTTCACGATTGCGGGTCCGGATCCAGCCCCGAATGTTTTTTATTTGCTTACGGAGTCAACCTGATTCCAAAATGGTATGATAGGTTGGGCTACGGCCTCTAGGAGTAATGGTGAAAACATTTGACACAGCGACACACTGACATTCGGATTTATTATATAGATGTTTTAATCTTTCTGTCTGTCTGTTTATCTATCTATCCCAGTATATTCAAATCTATTTCTTTCTTGCTTTCTTTCTCTCTCTCTCTCTCTCTCTCTCTATCTATCTATCTATCTATATATATATATATATATACATTTATATATTATATTTATATATATATTATATATATATTATATATATTATATTTATATATATATTATTATATTTATATATATATTTCTCTCTCTCTCTACATATATATATATATTCAAATTTCTCTCTCTATATATATATATATGTATATATACTCAAATCTATTTCTCTCTCTCTCTCTGTATATATATATATTTATTATATTTATATATATATTTATATATATATTATATTATATATTATATATATATATTATATTTATATATATATTAATATATTTATATATATATTTCCCTCTCTCTCTCTATATATATATATATATATATTCAAATCTATATATATATATATATTCAAATCTATTTCTTTCTCTCTCTCTCTCTCTATATATATATATATATATATATTATATTTATATATATATTATTATATTTATATATATATTTCTCTCTCTCTCTCTCTATATATATATATATATATATTCAAATCTATATATATATATATATTCAAATCTATTTCTTTCTCTCTCTCTCTCTCTATATATATATATATATATATTATATTTATATATATATTATTATATTTATATATATATTTCTCTCTCTCTCTCTCTCTCTCTCTATATATATATATATATATATTCAAATCTATTTCTTTCTCTCTCTCTCTATATATATATTTATTATATTTATATATATATTATATATATATTATATTATATATATTATATTTATATATATATTATTATATTTATATCTCTCTCTCTCTCTCTCTCTCTATATATATATATATATATATATATATATATATATATATATATATATATCACTCTCTTCATATTTATCTATCATATTCATTTCTATTTCATAATAGAAATAAAATTTCTGTCGAGAAGATAGGAATGGCTATATCGACAGCTACATGCATAAATAACTTTGGTTAAGTTAGGAATCAAGTTTTTTTCTCCCGCCATGATAATGTCAAATAGCAAGACAAACTGTGTCCTCTAGCTTTGGTTGGCAACCAATGTAGGGGAAGGAAAATCTCTGAATTCAAACCTGAGAAGGGCTGTTTGGAGACTTCGTAATTTTTTCTCAAATATTTCGCTTCAAAGCAAAGCAGTGAAGCCACTAAGATAAAATGGTTTACCGCGAGTGAGCCAAACGTTAGTGATAAGAAAGGACAAAAAAAAAAAAAAAAAAAAAACAGAACTCAATAAAAAGAATTCGACGATTGGTTTTGCAGTTAGATTTTTGAAGATCGTAGTTGCCGTAAAAGCAAAAAAACAGGAAGGCGAGAAAACCGAGAGAATATATTATTAGAATAGAAATTACGGTTCCACTTAGCGATTTAAACTGTAAAATGATGAGACCTAACTGCCAATCTAGTACTACGCTTAAATTCATGAAAGTTCATAAGAAAAGTTGCCATGAAAATATTTATAGAAAAGGCAAAGCTAAGTTACGTTATGGCGGGACAAGATGGATTGAAGCTGAAATCTGTTTTCGTGAAAAAATGTTTTAAGATTTTGTAAATTTCAACCAACAACAGCACTGACTGCTTGGTCAATGTATGTAGATTGTTTACTTATAATGAAACTTCTAATATTATCATTCAGTTAAATGACATATATGATACGCGATTGGGTGAGCATGTCTCTTTCGATTCATTAAGCTGCCGTTTCTTTCTGTGGTAGACTGGTTACCAACAAGGCTACAGGACCCAGTTTGTTCTGTTGAGGGTCGAAGTAATGGATTCATACCTTTCCCAAGGGTATTTGCGCGTAAGTGAATGCAAGAAACCCGATTGGAAATCGAACCCAGCTCTCCGATGTCTCATTCCGATATCGATTAAACCACTCCACACCACACTACACCATTTACGCTCTGACAACAACATTGTATACTGAGTGGATATTGCCTCAAAAATATTATAAAAAAGCATCCCAAAATCGTTATTTCAATGATCAAACCTAAGAATTTTGTTTTTCAAAGAATTTGAGAAGGTGAAAAGGTTGAGTAGCCTGTATTTTTCATTGTTCTAGGCCATTTTTTTTTTTATTTTATTTGGTGCACATGCTAAAAGCACCAGATGTTGTTCGATTAGCGGAATTAAGCAACGTCGAGACCAGTCAGTATTTAGATAGTGGACAGCTTGAGAACACCGGGTAGTTGCTTCTTCTTTTTAAGTAATGAATCGGCAAAAATTAATTAATGTGGGAAGTATTTACGGAGATCGATCGATCGATCTATCTATCTATCTATCTATCTATCTATCTATCTATCTCAATCTATTTCTATCTCAATCTATTTCTATCTCAGTCTATTTCTGTCTCTCTATCTCTGTCTATTTCTATGTATGTATGTATGTATGTATGTATGTATGTATCTATCTATCTATCTATCTATCTATCTATCTCAGTCTATTTCTATCTGTCTATTTCCATCTCTCTATCTTTGTCTATTTCTATCTATCTATCTATCTATCTATCTATCTATCTATCTACAATCCGAAATATATTTTGTTTTTAAATATCTCACTATATTTTGATGAGTCGTAGAAAAACAAATCTTCGGGCTGAGAACTTTTCAGTTTCGCTTCGTTTTGTTGTATGTTTTTCTAATGTGCCTACACCTAATAGATTTCTTTTTTTTTCTTTATTTTGGCTTTTTAATCGGAACTTCTTTAAAAGCTATTAATGATAGCTTTATTTGTAGATAAGTAGATACATTATTTTACGGAGCACTCTAGGAAGTTTATGTTATCTACTTAGATAAGTGTGTGAAAGGATTGACCAATGTTTATTCCGATTCATTGGTGTTATTGAAGCCATTTCAATATTTTCCAAGTAATGGCGCAACGTAATGATAAGCTGCTACGTAATACAAAACATAATTCTGACAGAATTACACACCGAGGAAGCAATTAAAGAAGCTTTGTTGGCCAGTCTGGCGATTGGGAGTTGCACTTTTCATTTTTTTTCTTTTCAAGTAATGAATTGGCATTAATTTAGGATGTTATCTTAATAAATGCAGGACAAATATTTACGTAGATCTATCTATCTATCTATCTATCTATCTATCTATCTATCTATCTATCTATCTATCTATCTATCTATCTATCTATCTAAGCATGATCAATATCCATCCATCTATCTATCTATCTATCTATCTATCTATCTATCTATCTATCTATCTATCTATCTAAGCATGATCAATAGCCATCTATCTATCTATCTATCTATCTATCTATCTATCTATCTATCTATCTATCTATCTATCTATCTATCTAAGCATGATCAATAGCCATCTATCTATCTATCTATCTATCTATCTATCTATCTATCTATCTATCTATCTATCTATCTATCTATCCAAGCATGATCAATAGCCATCTATCTATCTATCTATCTATCTATCTATCTATCTATCTATCTATCTATCTAAGCATGATCAATAGCCATCTATCTATCTATCTATCTATCTATCTATCTATCTATCTATCTATCTATCTATCTATCTATCTATCTATCTATCCAAGCATGATCAATAGCCATCTATCTATCTATCTATCTATCTATCTATCTATCTATCTATCTATCTATCTATCTATCTATCTAAGCATGATCAATAGCCATCTATCTATCTATCTATCTATCTATCTATCTATCTATCTATCTATCTATCTATCTATCTAAGCATGATCAATATCCATCCATCTATCTATCTATCTATCTATCTATCTATCTATCTATCTATCTATCTATCTATCTATCTATCTAAGCATGATCAATATCTATCTATCTATCTATCTATCTATCTATCTATCTATCTATCTATCTAAGCATGATCAATAGCCATCTATCTATCTATCTATCTATCTATCTATCTATCTATCTATCTATCTATCTGATTAGATAGGTTCACCTATCGGCCGGTTCACATTCCTCTTCGGTATTTTTAACAGGAGTAGAGGTTTATGCCTTACTGGGTTCCCAGTTTATTTTGAAGTATTTTCTTCTCTTTCACCAGTAGCCACAGTTGCGTCTGAGTAGCATTATCGCCTTGCTTGTGGTGAATTGATTAAAAATATCTGTCTGTTCGTATCTATCTATCTATCTATCTATCTATCTATCTATCTATTTCTATCTCAGTCTATTTCTATCTCTCTATCTCTGTCTATTTCTATCTATCTATCTATCTATCTATCTATCTATCTATCTATCTATCTATCTATCTATCTATCTATCCCTTCCTGAAAAATATTTATGCGTATGTGAACGATTTCTGACATAGGTATATGTACACCCATGCACACAGGCAGACAGATGAAAAGAAGTGTACATTAATCCGAATGTACAGAATGTATCTGACATTTAATGATTTAAATATTAACCAAAAAATAAAAATAAATAAATAAAATAAAAATAAAAATGAAAAAAGTAATTCATATAGAATATACTAGAATTTGTGGTAAATACTCTTTTCGAACCTAATTAACTCTGAAATCCTGTTGCCGAGAAAGAGCCACTCACCAAAATGCTTTGCAACCATAATGCACATACAGTCAGAGACAAAGAATCAGTTAATTATGTGTACACGCTTAGGCGATCATACATCTTTCGATACATGACTGACGAGGCGGATTTTTTCCTACAGTAGGTTGCCATTTCTTTCTACGGTAGACCAGTCATCCAGTCTGTCCTGCTATTTACCCATCCTCTTCTCAATAGCTAGGGCTGGGAAAAAATGAGGTTCCATATCGTTCCCAAGGGTATTAGCTCGTAAGTGAATGTAATAGATTCGACTGGAATTCAAACTCGGCTCTCCGATTCCTCAGTCAGAGCCGCTATCCATTACTCCAACGCGCCTCCTACAAAGAATAAGGATGTAATTTTTTTCTTCAGAGGCTTTTGATCAACTAATTCCTTCTTTCGTCACTAAATATCATTTGAGAAAAACAATTTTTAACTTTGAAAGATACGACATGCTTTCTCCTATTTTCGTGGAAGCAATCGATTTTTGCATATGTTTTTCAATGACAGTGTTTTCGATACAAAATATAAAATAATATTTGATTTATTCGTTTTCTACGGCTTACCAATCATTTGCAGGTTATTTAAAGCCAGAACATATTTTTAGATGGTAAGAATGTTTGTGTGTTTGGTTGGGGCAGGGGAGATAATAATCGACCTATAACTTTGTCAATGTATTATTATTATTATTATTATTATTATTATTATTATTATTATTATTATTATTTCTTCAAAAATGTTTTACTAAAGATGAAAAAGAACTATTTTTTTAGTTACTTAAAGACAACAATTTTGATCCACTTCCTTGGGAATTCAACAAAAGACCGTCATCATCTTTTCAAAATAATGGATACAAAGCATAATGATATAGTTTGGTTGTTTTTGTTCAGCGGCATATCAAACTCTGGATTATTTAATACTGAAATCTAAATATTTTGTACGGATTTTTTTTTGAGATAAAAATGATTTTACAAGTCTTACTAATTAACCCATAGCTGGTGAGCGGGAGAAATTTTGGATTCATTCCCTTCTCAACAAACCCAACGGGAATTGAAACTGAGCTCTCCGGTTAATAATTCCGAGCCATTATCCATTATAACACGCACATCCACGCTTACAGCACCTGATATTCTCAAGCGGTCATCCATCTGATTACTAACCAGTCTCGATGCTGCTTAACTTCAGCGATCGTATGAGAACCAATGTTTCCACTTTATATTGCCGTAAGCTAAAAATAATTTTTAAACAGCACCCATAATGACAATATTAGTACAGTGTAACCCGGATATAAGAGAGTTGTCGGGACCGGAGAAGAAGTATCTTATATTCGGGTTTCTCTTATATCCGGGTTTGGTCTGTTTTGTTTAGGTAAGTATGGCTCTAATTTGGAACCAGAGAAAATCTCTCTTATATCCGGGTTTCTCTTATATCCGGGTTACACTGTAAGAGTAAAACTGTCAAAGGTAAAACGCAATTTCGTTCGGGTTATTTAGTCAAAATCCCTCAAGTCGTATTGGTATAGAGTCCAACGAAATATACCCTATGAAACAAATACATTGTATAGCAGAACTTACATTGAGCAGAGAATTATTTACTATCATTCCAGTCATATATCATGCAACTCCTTATAAGAAGCACCTATAAATTGTCAAGGAATATTTAGAAAAACTAACAGCATTCAGTTGAAGATTCATTTGTTGAAGGTCATCTGTAGACTAGCGTGTTTATATTTCTCCATTAATTTAGTGTGTGAAACAGAAGTTCTTTGCATATTTCAACATTAATTTGATTTGTAATCATAATTTAATCTCTTCGTTTTCTTTTCCTTCTATGTGATGTCTCTCTTTAGGGCGCTGGTGGTCATGGCTCGCCTAAATTTCCTGTCCTTTGTTGCTCTTAAATGTCTTTTTTTTATCTTTCCTAAACCTTGTTTCACCATTCATTTATTCAAGCTCGCTATGCGTTGTATTCCTCTGTTCCTCTTGCCATCAATCTCTCCTGTCCTGGCAGTACCAAAACCCTCTTTCTGCATTATGTGCACTAGAAATTTAAACGGCCTCTTCCTGATGTTATACATACGTGGGCTTTTTATTTCTATTTTTATCTAAATATTTGTCGTTGCTCCAATATCTGGTCCATAGCACTCTCATCATCCTTCTGTAGAACCACATTTCTATTGTTTCAAGTTTCTTTTTCATTTTTCAGCATTCACTCTCATATAGGAGGACTGATATTAAGTAATAGTTCAGCACTCTTTTCTTTGTTTCTAACGGTTTTTTTTGCTTATTAATACTTGCTTAATGTTTTTATTACATCTTTTGCTATTCCAGCATGCCTTCTGATTTCACCGTCGCACTTTTCGTCGTCTGTTAAAACCATTCCTCGTTCAATTACTACGTAATTTAAAATCATAAAAATACAAAGAACTTTGTACACATTTGTACTCTCTTTATCTACTAAGTCCTTAAATGTTTCACCTATGTACAGAAGAACACTATCGGACTGAGTCTAAAAATATGAGTTGCTAGGAGACAAAGGAGACCCTCCCACAACGATAATGCTATCATTTAATTTTCATAACAAATAAATACAATTTTCAAAAAAAAAAAAAATATGGAAAAAGTGTACAATGAATTTTTTATGGAAAATGTGTATTAGTAATTACAGTGTATACATTGAATCAATAGCTTCATCTACCGCAAGGAAAGTTGGCTCTCTGTGTCACGTCAGAAAGTTTTTCTCGCCTGAGTCCATCCTTCAAATCTATAAATCAGCCCTCTGTCTTTGCATGGAATATTGCTGTCATATATGGACTGGTACTCCCGATGTACGGCTCGAGGTCCTTGACAAAATCCAGAGACGAATATGCAAGATGATAGTTCCTGATCTGACGTCTCGTCTACAATCGCTATCCCACAGATTGTAGCCTCCCTCTGTCTCTTCTACAGATATTTTCACGGCAACTGTTCCGACGAGCTACTTTCGCTAGTTCCTGGGATACATGAATTTAAACGTGCTACTAGGCTGGCATCTCGATCCCACCCTTCCACTGCCAAAACAGTTAAGTGTAACCGTCACTTTTTCTCAATCAACTTCTTCCGTCTGTAGAACCCCCTACTGCTTCCCTGTGACTATAATCTTCAAATATTCAAGTGTAATGTCAGTCGAGAACTGACCCCCTGAGCTTGTCCCCCGCCCTTCTCTGTTTCCTTTCCTCAAACACGCCTCTTTACTCTTGTTTTCAATCCTCTGTAACCCCTTACGTGCATAGTGAATTCCCTTAAAAATATATTACTGACAGTAGATAGCAAATGTAAAGAATTATATTCATTTATTTTAATTTTAAGTAATTTTTTGATATTTTAAAATAGTTTACTGTACAATTTACACATTAACAGATAGTTCAAAAGCACAACAGATCATTGCATGCAGTCCAGTGTATTAAGATCAAACGTTCTTGTTCACTTGATGATTGTTTGAATTTACCAATAATTGCTTCTGCATTCAATTCATCTAAGAATTCCTTTTCAATAGATAACAACATGTATGATTCCAAATTCTCCTCAGACAGCGAATTTCTTAAGATGGTCTTTATGATCTTTAGCTTTGAAAATGTTCATTCACATTAGACTTGAGTCGCTGTTTTTATGCAGATGATTTTAGAAATTTCTTATTCCTTTTTATTACAAGTTGTCTCTGTTTGCTTCTTTATTGCATTTTTATTCAATATATATGAGACCCTCTGCATCGGGCAAGCTGACACCCTGGCCAGTCCGCCACTGCAGAAAAATATTTCTTCAGGGTGCCCAGTATAAAACGGCAATTTTTTTCTTCGAGAAAACACACCAGATCTAATTGGTTCATCTCAATGGATCTCTAGAAGCCCAGATCTAAATGTTATGGATTACTGTATCTGGAGTATACTCCTAACTCACTTATAAAACCGTGGCATCGTCGATATTAATTCATTGAAGTGGAACTGATGGAAAAGAGTTGGTTTTAAGTTTGACACTGCCGTCCCAAGTATAAGGAGGAAGATACGCAAACCCGACCGTACGACTAACTCAAGAACAAAAGAAAAAGAAAGAGAAAAGACACCTCCACCTGCGAGATTGCTCGTTTTATATCAGCTCTAACTGGCCGAAATTTGCATACGTTACACGTCCGTGACTCATAAATAGCACCCCCAAGGACGCTCGTACTTATATTGTTAACTTCCGGCACTGTGCAGGCGAAACGCGTTCGCGCTCGTTTCGGATTCTAAGGTAGGCCATTTTTTTTCTCCTTGTTCGTCCAGCATTTCATTCAGCCAGGGACTGTTGCTACATTTGCGTAAGCATCCACTATTCTGCTTACATACTACGCATGCCACTCGTTGCCTCTTAGAACGGCGAATTGTAGTCAGTTCAGCAGAACCCACAGACTACTGCCTTTCAGTTTCGCTATAGGAACTTAACGAAAGCTTGGAATTAAATTGCTCTTGGCAATATCCGCAATGCCTCCTGGTTACAAATTTGGGTTGAACATTCAGGCAAACATTTCGATCATCTACGATGATTATTCAACTTGTGCATAAATCATGATAGCTAAATAAATTTCTGAATTTACCTCTTTTTACTGGGCACCGTGTATATTGTTGTTATTTTATTTAGGCAACCGCTTCATGTTTCATCATTGTGTCTTTGTTTATCCTCACATATAACAGCTTTTTTACTTACCTGCGACGGCATATGGAAGGCAATGCACACAAATTTAAAATTCACTTAGATTTAATATTTGAATTAAACAAAAATATAATTAAATATCACTTGTAATGTGTTTTGAAAGTAATCTCATGGAAGCCCAAATCTTCCAACGAAATTGATAAGAGGTGTGACAATTTATACTGAATGCGGAAGCTGGGCCAGATAGTAAGCAATTGCTCAAATTACCACGTAGGCATGTTCTTCTGTCAGCGATGGATTACCTTTGTCGAAGTCTTAGATATAAGAGAGAAATGATGCGAAGTCGGAAGAGGTCTGAAAGAATTTTGAACTGTCGATACGCTTCCCACACCCAGGTTCGTTAGACAGGCTCTCGTGGAGGGGTGCTAAGCCAACCAGCTGGCATGCGTTCCCTGGAAATTCTTCATACCGCCGCCTCCCCGAATCGATGCTACTACGTCTGACCCTCTCATATAATAAAACAAAAAGAAATTGTATTTCGTTGATACAATCTATGTAGTGGCACTGAGTAGCTGAAGCCAGTGACGACACGGAATGCAACAGAATTTAATATCTGAAATAGCCCCTTGAAAGAAATCTTTGCTTACCATTTTATTATTGGCTGCTGTTACCTTGACGGGAACATTCTTGGAACTCTTTTTCCGGAATAGCATTCAGTAGAGCAACCCAAGACTTATACAGCGATCAAACCACCCGCATGTGGATAGAAAATTAACTGATAAGTACACAAAATATAAATAGTGTAAGACAAGGAGATCTCTTCTCGCTTGATTTATTTAACCTATGCAGCAAAGCAAGCTAAAGAAAACTATCAGCCCTACTGATAGTTTATTATTGGTGGGCACAATTCTAACAACAGAAAATACACAAATGGCACCGTGTTGAAGGCAGGCACAGAGAGGAACATTTTTAAAGAAGGTAGTAAATGAAAGCTGGAAGAAAAGGCTATCAATTGTGAGAAGACATAATGTTGTAATGTTATCAGCAAAAGAAAGATCCCACGATGGGAGCTACGGGTTGGAGATGTCAAAATCAAGCAAGGGCAGAAGTTTAAATACTCGATAAAGGTTTTATCAAAGGACAGAAAATGTGACACTGAAAATCGATGGCGCAGTGTTATAGCAAAAGGTGCCTTCCAAAAACTAAATTATGTATTAAGAAACCATAAAATCTCATTAGATAGATAGATAGATAATAAACACGCTTAGATAGATAGATAGATAGATAGATAGATGTGAAGCGAATGCGAAAAAAGAGACATGAAGAGAAGGAGATACATGAAGACAATGAGATAGATGCGAACAGGATAGGATAGATATGAAGAGAATAACATAGATAGATATGAATAGTTTGAGATAGATAGTAAGGAGCCTTAGATAGATAGATAGTAAGGAGCCTTAGATAGATAGATAGTAAGGAGCCTTAGATAGATAGATAGTAAGGAGCCATAGATAGATAGATAGTAAGGAGCCTTAGATAGATAGATAGTAAGGAGCCATAGATAGATAGATAGTAAGGAGCCTTAGATAGATAGATAGTAAGGAGCCATAGATAGATAGTAAGGAGCCATAGATAGATAGTAAGGAGCCATAGATAGATAGATAGTAAGGAGCCTTAGATAGATAGATAGTAAGGAGCCATAGATAGATAGATAGTAAGGAGCCTTAGATAGATAGATATGAACAGACTGATAGATAGATAGATTCGTTTGCAGATTCATTCAACTGTAACAATAACTTTATCCAGCATTCATGCAGATATACGACATTATTTTATATTTAATCTGTATAAGTTCATTTTTAAAGGTTTCCCCAACTGATAATTTCCGAACTATTTTAAAAATAATCCAAGCCCAAAAAGCCATTAATCTAACGACCTTTCAATCCGCCTTCATGTAAAAAAAGGTTTGTATCTGAACATTTTCTAATGTAACAAACATCTTTATATATAAAACCATTGATAAGCTTACATGACATTATCTGAATAAAACAGGCCCTAAAATAAAAGTTGATTGTTTAATTGATTTATTTTTTTTTGCCACTGTTCTTAATATTATACATTTTTCTTTTTCTATATCCATAATCCACCCCTTCCTTCTTCTATCGGTTAAATAGTACATTTAAGGACATTTATTTGGAAAATCATTATCGACAAAAACGCTAATTATTATTACAGTTGGAAATATATTTCAGCTTTAAATAACCCATAAAATGGTGATAAGCAGTAAAAAACAAATCCGTCATTTTTATATTAATAACTCTGGCTTAAAATATTTTCTCGCTAGCCAATCGGTTTTTCTTGCGTATTACCATTTATTTTTTAAATTAAATTAAATTTAATTTAAATTCAATTTAATTATAATTTAAATGCATAGCTAATGATTTCGATATAGAAATGCGCTATAAATTATTCTATAATATTTTTTTCTTTTACATTAAAATGTATTTTTAATTAGGGAGAAATTAATTGTAAATAATTTTAATATATTGGCCAGGAACTAATGCAAGCCTTTCTAACATCATAATTCTATTCTATATATAATATTCTTGCATTGTTAATGATTTTGTAACAGTAACCCTGTTAATGATTTTATTACAGGAATTAATTTTAAACCAAGACGAAAGGGATTGTCCACTACAGGACCTGATGCCCAAAGACATCAAGTTTACTTGGATTCCTCAACAGGAAGAACCTTTTGAGAGCATCAAAAAAGAGATTAGCGAAACCACACTGTTAAGCTACTTCAATCCAAAGACACCAATTACACTGCAGGTCGACGCTTCAACCGCAGGTTTAGGAGCAGCCATGTTACAGAACTAAATACCCGTAGCATTTGCCAACAAGACATTAACAGGGCTTGAAACCTAATACTCCAACATTGAGAGAGAAATGTTAACTGCTGTGTTTGGATTAGAAAGATTCTAGCATTATATATGGGAGCACAGAGTGACAGTAAATACCGACTACAAACCACTAGAGTCGATAGCACTGAAAAACTTTGCATAAGTGCCACCAAGACTATCAAGAATACTACTAAAAGTGTAAGGATACGACTTCACGATAAAATATTGCCCAGGCAAAAAAAAAGTCCCATCACAGATTGCTTATCAAGAGTATCACCCAAGCCCGGAATGCAAGTGAATGGTATTGACCTCAACATGCATATGTTGAATCAACATCTTAGTGCATCCCCATCACGATTACAGACTGTAAAAGAGGAAACCACGAAAGATCCAACTCTAAATGAGTTAACAAAAATCTTCACAGCAGGATGGCCAACAGATAGAAACAGCTACCCACCCACTCTTTTGCCCTACTGGAATTTCAGAGAAGCAATGGGAATGCAGGATGGTGTACTGTTGAAAGGGAACAAGATTATAATACCAGAGTCCCTTCAGCATGACATACTACAGCAACTGCATGCCTCCCATGTTGAGAAAACAAAGTTAAGAGCAAGAACGGCAGTATACTGGGTAGGGATCGATCAAGACTTTGAAGACATGGGTCTCAAAATGTCCAGAAGCACCAGAAGCACCAGCCAAGCACCAGCCAAGCCTTCCGACAGAGACACTATTCCAACATGAGACCCCATCCTACCCGTGGCAATACATAAGTACTAATCTCTTTACTATGGAAGGCAACCATTACTTCCTCACAGCTGATCAGTTTAGCAAGTGTCTGTTTGTCAGATGCCCTCTATTCCACCCCCATCTGCAGCAGTAATAAAACAACTGAAGCAACAGTTTGAGGAAAGAGGCGTACCGGAGTGTCTACAGTGACAACGTACCCCAATACACCAGTGTAGAGTTTGCCAATATAATTTTAGACACATTACATCCTCACCGCACTATCCTCAATCCAATGGATTCGCCAAGAGAATGGTGGGAGTATGCAAAACTATTAATAAAAGCCAGAGAATTAGGCACAGAATGTCACTTAGTGACGATGGCTTACAGAGCAATGCTTATCTAAGCCTACCTCAAATCGCTAACAACTGCCGACCAATGTGAACGCCCCTTGTCTCCAAACAGTAGTCAGGAAATGAACCCACTCGGGACTGCTTGGACCGAATAAAGGCATGTCATGACAAGCTGAATCAAAGACAGCATGCACTGCCGGCAGCAGGTCAACATGTCTATACACAGGACCAAAGTGCAAATCTGTGGGAACCAGATGTCATTGTGCATGCCACAAATGAACCAAGATCATACCTGTGAAATATCATAATGGGAGTGTCCAATGCAGAAATCGACAGTTCCTCAGACCTGCCAGGAGAGAGTCGACTAGACCCGACCGCAACCACCCACAGATAATACCAAACAGTACACCACACTCCCTAAACAGCAAGATGAAAACAACACAAAACACCCAGCTGCCACCACAAACAAAACCGTGTGATCAACCTCAGTCAAGCACTACACCCTAGAGATTAAACCTCTGAAATAAAAACAAAAAAAGTTATTTATTTCTGGTATTTTTGACGATTTTCTCAAAGATGAAGCGATTCGAAGCGACGGAGATGTGGTTCTACAGAAGGATGCTAAGGATATCATGGACAGAGCGTGTGACCAACGACGCGGTCTTAGAGAGGATGCAAACAAGGAAGAGGCTTATACTTAACATCAGGAAAAGGCAGCTGACGTTCCTGGGACACATAACGAGGAAGGAGGGCCTGGAGAATCTGATACTCACGGTCGAATAGAGCGAAAGAGAGACAAGGGAAAACAACGCATGACATACCTAGCGGGCTTAAGCAAGCGGATGACAGAACGTGGTCGGGAGCAGGTGGTAGAGGGAAGGAACTTGTTGAGAGCTGCAAGGGATAGACGGTGGTGGAGAGCCATGATCGCCTACGTCCTGGAAGGACACTGCACATAGAAAAAATTGCAAAACAGGCTGAACCAAAGACTATAAATATTATCTATGTATTAATAACCAACTAATCTTGAATAAAGAGAGGGAGATGTTTCATTACCTAGTAATCTCCCCGTTGACCGTCATGGAATAAACATGTATACAGCTTCGCTCGTTGTCTTGTCACACCTATCCGCATAATCTATAACTCTTACTCTGTAACACGCTACCTCGAGTGTCTCTCGGGCCATGTACAGGATGAACATCATTTTAACAAAAAGAGGATATAAATATTTATTACTTCGTCATCATCATTATCATTATAATCATCAGTCCCACGACCGGCTGCGGTCGTAGGGTCGCTGCACAGATAGGCCACAGACCAGTTCCCTTCAACTATCTGCGTTGAAAGCAAGAGGTAGTCATTCATACGTAACCTACCTTGGGCAAGTAGACCTATCCCTCTCTAGGTGTTGTAACAGAGTTATCAAAAACAACAGTAGAAAACCGGAATTCGTTTAACAAGTTTATTACCTTTTGGTACAAGGAAATATAATGTAGAATAGAAACTAAGGAAGGGAATATTTAGCTGTGAATAACTGTTTTCAGCAAAGTCTATTGCTGATACTGCTCCTGCTGATACTCCTCTTGATGTAGGAGTATTTTTTATGTCTTTCGTCCGACGGCCGAATCCAAGCATGTAGGGAAATATTCTCCCTCACAACACTAGGTCAAATCACTGCCGATGTCTTCAACAAGGTCACGGACTAGTTGCCGTTGCTTTTATCAGTGAAACCTTCCACCGTGGTCGCTGACTTCAGTCTAGAGTGTCCTTTGCCACTGCTCTGGTTGCTTACATATGGAGAACAGCTTTACTCCTAGTTTGCTAGATAGACATTGACCCAACATTTAACCTTTGACATGTTTTTAATCCTGCTATGTGTCTAGCTACTCTTTTCACCAGAAAAGCCTGGTGGAGGAACCCGGCTTAGTCGCCGATGACCCGACAATGCGGCAGGTAGTACTCGGTTACATGGTACCAACAGCACTTGTAGAGTGGCCTGACATAATTCTTAGTTCAGTTATGTATAATTCTTAGTAACGATATTATCTGTTTACTTGAACTGTGACCCCTGTCTTCTACAGCTCACATATTTGTCTGGTACAAAATGAGGGTTACAGAGGCGTGGTTATAGCTCCTGTGCTATAAGTGGAGCTATGTGTCTTCTCATTTTAGATAGGAGAAATTGCTCAACCCCGGGAATTCCAATTTGCGAAAACCCCTATTCATTGAACTAAAGAAATTTGGTCGGTTTCCAGCGTGACAATGGTCGCAGGGGCTGGACAAAAATCAATTTTTGTCCTTATGCATAATTATACATATGGTGCTCTCCACATTAAAACGACCTTGTGTCACATCCAGCCTTGGTGAGGAGGCTAGGTAAATATCTGCTACATGTAACATACAAAGACGTCGACTTAACGCATCGGACCAAGCACGACTTGTATTATTCAAGTGTCTAGCATTTTCACATCCCGGTAATCAACCAGTTCATTTGAATTTCCAATGTTTGTTTTTTTTTTCCTCACAGAATTTACATATCTTTTAAATTTTGAAGAGTTAATTAAATTGACTTTTTCTTTTCAGTTGGAAATGTCATTCTCGTGCTGGCGCTTTTAGCTCGATCAGAACTGAATGACAACTGAATGGCCGTGCGTAAAAGTTGGAAGATGAATGAACGTCAAGATAAAAATGAGTAAAATGTTAACCCGAAACCATTGAGAAAAAAAAGTCAATTTCATCAATCTCAAAGAGATTCTTTTCGGCGGCTTATCTCGTGTTGTAAAAGGCTTCTCTGTAGCGTATATACAAACAGAAGGTGTGAATCAATTGTAGCTCGATGGTTAGCAAGCTTGTTTTTAAGACTAACTTCGTTGGTTCGATTTTCACGGATGTCACGCTGTTGTAGCTTCGTGTCAGACGATGTTACACTTAGTAAATGACCATACAAATAAATATGGGGAGTGGAGTTAAGTGCTATACGTGATACATGCTTGGACGACCATACTGACTAGGCAGAAGATTTTCCAGCAGTAGGTTAACATTTCTTTCTGTGGTAGACTGATCGTCAACCTAGGATATAAGACCCAGTCTGTCTTGCTATTTAATCCATAGCTGGAGGGAGAAGAGATAGATTCTTGCCTTTCCCAACGGTATTCGCGCATAAGTTAAAGTAACGAACTTGACTGGAATTTGAACTCGACTTTCTGATTTCACATTCCGACCAGATATCCATTACACCAAACACACATCCATGTAGTAACAGAATACGGAAAATGTAATATAGAAATTCAAAAGCGAATAGTTATGGAAAAGATGCTATTCAGAAGCCAAGCAAAGTATTAAGTCATAATAAAAGGTCATTAGAAGCATAGAAAACAGTGTTGAACGGTTATGTAATATCTAATCTCCTTTATGGCAGTGAATGCTGGACAATCTCATAGATGAACATTGAAGGGGCAGACATGATTTTATGTACGAATGCTGGAAATACAATAGGTAGAATTTGGGAGTGAGTGCTTTGTGCTTGATGAGTTATCAACCTTTTTGAAGGTTATTTAAAACCAGAAAGTATTTTTATATTGTAAGAATTTTATGGGAGATGAAAATTTTCTGATACAAGTCCTACTAATTAACCCATAGCTATGCAGAAGAAGAGGTGGATTCATACCTTTCCCTAAGAGCATTTGCGCGTAAGTGAATCTAACCCGACTCGAGTTGGCACTTATCTCTCTGATTTGCAATTCCGAGTCGATATCTATTACACTACTCATTCAAGCTTGCAGCACCTGTTATTCCCCAGCGATCACCCATCCAGGCACTGACCAGGCTCGACGCTGCTTAACTTCGGTGATTCAGCGTGACATGGCCGTATGTGAGTGACGAGAAAAAGGAGAACAGGAATTACAATGAAGTTGTTACTAACAATAAAAAGAAAACAGCTGAACACACAGTAAGGAAAGTGGGCCTGGGGAGCTTAACACTCACAGGACATACTAAAGGCAAGAAAAACCGGAGAAACAGAAAAGGTTGCCACATTCCTTAACTGATTCCAATCATGTGAGAGGACTGATAGATTGTCTGGGGATATTTTGTTTCATTTTCTGGCTTTTTGTGGTGACTGATCGCTATGAATGTGTTGGGTTGCAGCCCAGACACCAGGTTCGTTCTAGTCGAACGCTTGTGGCTTAATGCAAGGAAAATAATTCTTAATAATGTATTGAATTTAAGCTTATAAAACACCTTTACACACTTCCTCATCGCCGTAGAAGCGTAAACTTCTGGCTCGGTTCCCTGGCAAAGCCCCACCGTAGTATCTTGATAACTAGCGACTTCCTTAGTTTATTTGACAGAAAAATTATAGCGGAGCGTGATTTTTTTTTTAACCGTTGTGATGGTCTCCTGAAATAAAATACACTACAAGCATGGCGGACTCAAGATGAATCCACCCAAAAGAAATGTAAAAGAAAACAACCAAGAACCGATATATATGTATAAACACACACACACACACACACACACACACACATATATATATATATATATATATATATATATATACTAGCAGTAGAGCCCGGGGATATAAAGTAAGTGATAGATCAAGTATCGACCATCATAAAGACTGAAAAATAAAATTGACAAAGATTATTGTTTAAGGTTGACGGAAACGCATGTCTTAATTAGTTTTTTTTTACGAATTGGTCAAACTCAAACAAAAACATTGTTTTCAATCGTCATGAGTCTACCGATTGAATAGAATTTTATTATAAACAATTGTCTTGTAAATGGAATTTTTAAAGCATTCTGAATGTAAAAATAAAAGATAAAAAGTGTTTACAAAAGATAAAAACATTAACGTGTGTGTGCATGAACGTAAAGAGTTCGTGTTTCAAAGTATACGTTTGTACGTGTGTGTATAATGTTCATGGCGTCTTTCCAAGGAAACGCATAGCGTCTCCCACAAAGGGGAAAACGCAATCTTCTGCGAGAGCCTACATTGTCGTAGTGTCCGCTGAAAATGCAAAATGAAAAATAGAGAGAGAAAGGGTTTTCTCAAGTATTTATAGTTTAGGAATAGCCTCCCCTAGGAACAATTTGGACGATTAAAGAGGAGTTAACTCCGATAAAATAACAATTTTAACGCGAGTACCGCTGTGGTGTATGGCTATAGTTAATACTGCTGTGGAAAGCGCACAAAATGTATGAAAGTATTATTATGACTGATTATTTGAAAAATTATTTTCTAATATAAGACGCTATAGTGTTATTGATTATCAAAGTAAATATTTAAAATTTGTTAGGGGTAACAAAATATAGCGATTTAATAGCTCACTTGCGGCCCAAGGCCGAAAGCATGGCGCATCCTGTCCTAAAGCATCTACCATGCATGAGAGCACGTTGAAGTGCTTTAGAAGTTATCAGAATATAAATGGGACTTAAAGAGCGTGACTTCTTTGGATTGGATGGAGTGTGTTTGATTTCAGTTGAGATGATTGTCGATATATTATTTGTACATATATACACATGATAGCTCCCAACTTGTTAAATGAGTATGCCTATCGCTGACAGGTTTGATTAATGTTTTCGATTCACGTGTGAACAACAATAGCTCTTGAAGCCAGCAAGTGAATTTTTTACTTTTTTATGTGCCATGTCCTTTCAGGACGTAGACGATCATGGCTCTCCACCTACCTATACCCCTTGCAGTTCTCAACAGTTTCCTTCCCTCTGCTTCTTCCCCCTGCCCACGTTCTGTCTTCCACTTACTTAAGCTCGCCAGGTATGTCACGCGTTGTTTTTCCTTGTTTCTCTTTCCTTCTATTCGACCTGTCAGTATCAGATTCTCCAGGCCCTCCTTCCTCATTATGTGTCCCAGAGACTTCAGTTGCCTCTTCCTGATGTTAAGTATAAGCCTCCTCCTTGTTTGCAACCTCTCTAAGACCCTGTCGTTGCCCACGCGCTCTGTCCATGATATCCTTAGCATCCTTCTATAGAAACACATCTCCGTCGCCTCGAGTCTCTTCTTCATCTTTGAGGAAATCGTCCAACATTCGCTGCCGTAAAGAAGGTTTGATGTCACGTAACAGTTCAGTATTCTTTCCTTCGTTACCAAAGAAATCATCCTGTTCCGCTATCCCTCTATTCGACCCGTGAGTATCAGATTCTCTAGGCCCTCCTTCCTCATTAGGTGTCCCAGGATCGTCAGTTGCCTCTTCCTGATGTTAAGTATAAGCCCCCTCCTTGTTTGCAACCTTTCTAAGACATCATCGTAGATCACATGCTCGGTCCATGATCTTTAGTATTCTTCTGTAGAAAGCAAGTGACTTGCAATGCTTATTACAGATGTAGCAAACTACGTTTTTTGTACAAGTCCTGGCCTTTTTTGTAAAGTCTGGTCAGCATGCTCGTGGGTTTTTATGTGACAGGAGAGGTTTCTGCAGGTTTTCTGACACACCTCGCCTGTTAAGTTATCTCTAGTCTTGTACTGATAGTAATTTGTGAAAGGCGTACCTATATGATGACGCTTGTGGCTAACGAGGTCTGAATTAATCATATGTAAATTGATGAATTGCTGGATCAATGGTTTCCCCTTTTCGAACTCCACGCTTGATCTCAGTGCCTTTGTGAATTATACGTCTCCACTTATTTCGGTCAAAAGCAACAGTTTTTCTCCCAGGACCTTCTTTATGACTGCCTGCAAGACACTCTTTCAAACAATTCTTGAATCGCTTTCATGGTTTTTATACTTTAGTCGAGTGTCGTTCAGCAACTTATCGTGGGGCCTTTCTTTAGGTATTATGTCGTCAAGGCGAATGACATCGCTTCTGTGGCGATGAATGGGCGCTTCGATACTGATTGCATGTGGCCTTTTTGAGGACCACAATTCCTGGCGTGTGGGTTATCCAGTGGATACCAAAAATCGATTTCTTTTATCCAAAACTTAGATTGAAGAAAGTTGGATTGGGGTTGATGATATACAACAATAGTTTCTTTCTTTATTTTGTTCGCTCGTCTCGTTAATAGAAATATCCAGTGAATTAATATTTTCTTTCAAAATTGTACAATTATTTACGAAAAATTAATGGTATAGAATAAATCAAATGAAAAGTATTTTTCGAGAGTTGTCTTTCAGCATATAAGTGTGACTTGAGAGTTCACTTTCAAAAAAGAACTACGCAAGTTCGACCCTGGCTTTTCTGCATGAATGGGCGTCGTCGACGAGCCCACTAGAGCCATGCTGGAGTAAATACACCAAAGTCACCTTCTTTCGTTCCTTTCTTTGAAAAACACTTCAGCAGCAACAGTAACAACAACAACAACAGCTGAAATAGGAGCAGTACCAACAGCGTGAAGATCAGGAGGAGGAAGAGGAGGAGGAAGAAGAAGCGGGAAAGCTTTTCTTGATTATTGATGTCAGTAGTTATTGTAGTGGCAGAAAAAAGCAAGGTTAGATGAATTAGGGAGCTCTGTGGGATCAGATCGATCTGTTAGTTGGAATATAGAAGTACTGTAATTATTAGACTCCTACATTCAACTGGTATACTGGAGGGTAAGTAAGTGAGTGAGAGAGAGAGAGAGAGAGAGAGAGAGAGAGAGAGAGAGAGAGAGAGAGAGAGAGCGGTGATAAGGAATTAAGGAGTAGTGACGTACCAGAACATCCGAATAATAATAATAATAATAATAATAATAATAATCAAAGTATATAAGGGCCTGCAAATCGAAGTATTAAAAAAAAAAGTGGGAACTTAAAGCTACGATTATTTCTGTTGCAAGATAGTATGATAAATAAGGCTACCGAAAATCATGTGAGTAATATTGCTAACCCCATCAGCATCTCAGAGGTACAAAAATCATTTTGTGCGGAATTGTACATATCATCCGCAAAACTCTGTCCATCTAAACAAAACGTCCCAAATGTGCATAGATAACTCTCCCACAGTGCCCTTTTACCCACATACCCCGGCGGGGGACTCAGTAATTAGGCACTTAAAATTACTCTCTGGCAAAATGATAACACACTTAATAAAAAAAAATAATAATCATATAATAATTGTGCTTGTCCCAACTTTCGTTTGTTCGCACGGCCGTTATGCCCTGCCAATACCTCATAAATAATAAACTCTTCAGTGGAAAGACAGAAAAGATATCAAAGACGTTACTTGGTTTCAATGAGAAAATGAAAGAAAGAAGGAAAGAGATGAATGTTTAACGTCCGTTTCAGTGAAATGAACAACGTTATCCATTTCAATTCTTTTCATTTGTAGCCCATTACTTCTGAAAATAATGACCGGCGTTCATATTTATCATTGCTATTGCAATATTTTGTTAAAATTCTTAAACTCAAATCTTTAACGACGCGATAGGAGAATTTCTACGGATAATCTATTGTTGTAGAACTCGCCATGAGCTTATTCAATCATTAACTGAAGAGTTAAGATTCGTCAGAAAATTCATATAGGAAACCATGAAATTTTCACGGGTTAAAAACATTGTGTTATCCCAAAATGCAGATTCTGTAATAAATATCCAGAAACGATTGGCCATCTTGTATCAAGTTGCACCTACTAAATATAAAACCCGGCATGACACTTTGGGTCAATATCTGCATTGGAAAATATGCGACTTTTACGGAAAGGAAACTGCAAGAAATTGGTATGAACACCACCCAGACCCGGTTACAGACATAAGACTATGGTTATGGGACTTTACAATAGATACAGACAGAACAATCAATGCTGATCGCCCAGATATCGTGATCAAACACCACAAAAACACAATGTGCATTTTCATTGACATGGTAGTCACTGCAGACTGTTATATATTTTTGAAGATCTTCAAAAATCTATCAAAGGAACTTGAAATCGAAATCTCAAAAATGTGTCACGTGAGGACATCATCGATTCCATTTGTAGATGGAGATCTTTGATTAATTGGAAAAGGTTCCAATAGACTCATTGAATTGATCCCCGATAACCCAAGCCTTAAAGAAATACAAAGAATTGTACTCATAAGTACAGCCCCACACCTTACGAAGGGCTTTATCTATGTAACATATGTGTGATTTTATTAATTGCTCAGTGGAAAATGTCATGATGCTATTTCTGACCTTAGGTTCGGGACCCGGAAAGAAATGAGTACACAAAAATCAAAGGAAAGAAGAAGAAGAAGAAGAAGAAGAAGAAGAAGAAGAAGAAGAAGAAGAAGAAGAAGAAGAAGAAGAAGAAGAATTGTTGTGGTGTCCTCCGTCTAAAGAGTCTATGTTGAACTCTTCCGCTTACTCTAAGATTAGTAGGAGAGATGACCTTAGGGGAACAGTTTAAAAAAAAAAATGCTCAGTGGAAAATGTCATGATGCCATTTCTGACCTTAGGTCTCTGTTCGGGACCCAAAAAGAAATGAGTATACACTAGAAATCAAAGGAAATAAAACAACAACAACAACAACAACAATAATAATAATAATAAGTATAAATGGTGGCGACATGATCAAATTACCAAAATCATTCAATAGAAGTTGTATGAAAAATGGGTTTTTCAACGAGTAAAGGAATTGTACAAATCTGAGGAAATTCATGAACAGGTTGATGAAGACCACAGAAGGAAATAAAGTGTTGTATAGCAATAAAGTGTCGCTGCCGACACTTGAGTTTGAACATAAATCGTCAGTAAGCAAACAGGCGACCCCATTATTGAATTAAATGAATCAAGTTACCATGGGGGAAACGCATAAGTAGGAAGTGGCGTGACGTCCAATTGATCGTCATTTCTATTCTATCCTCTAATATTATTCGGATCGCTATTTCTCTCTATCCTCTATTACTATACGGACCGCTATTCTCTACTTTTTTCACCATATTATTTCTCTATTCGGATCACTATACGGATTACTGTTCCACCAAGTACTATCGAGCAAGTACTATTAGTGCGATTGTTATTCGAAGGCGTCTGACGCCAGTATTGTTCAACGGCGTACTATAGTTGTATCTGCAATTAAAAAGACTCTACTACAACGAGCATTACGAAAGTGTCAACGAGTATTCATTGACATCACAAAAGTGGTCACGAAATAAAGGCAAAATAAGATGGAACTGATTGAAAAGTTTGAGTTTTTTAAAGAAGGAAACAGAGAGAACTTTGATAACATCCCAAGATCAAGCTACCATTACAAATAACATCGGGAAGTATGTCCACAAATAATGTCGGGAATTATGTCCACTCTGTAGAATGTGTGAGAAAACTGATGTAACTGTAGGACACATTGCGGGTGAGTGACCAATTTTAGATCAGAGTGAGTATAAAAGAAGGAGACATGATCAAGTTACCAAAATCATTCATTAGAATTAGTGTGAGAAGTGGCGTTTTCAGCGAGCAAAGGTTTAATCATAAACTTGAGAAAGTCTTTGAGTCGGAAACATGCAATATTTCGATACAAGCAGATAAGAACCTGACGTTCAACAAACACGACATATTGGTAGAAGATAAAATAAAAATGGATGGATCAATCATTGATCCATCGTGTCCTTTTAATATAACGATAGAGCAAAAGGAAGAAGAGAAACTAAGCAACTACGACCCATTGAAGTTTGAACTGACAAGGTTTATGAAATTGAAAGACACAATTATACAAATTTTCATTCGCACGGTGACTAAGACAGAGGAAAAATAAATAATACCTAAAGTTTCTGGTTGTAATGCACTATCCATGTACTAATTAACACATATTAAGATCTGAACCCTTTCCCCGGTGTGGACGTATATATACGTTATTATCGAAAATTTCTTTTCAGACAGGAACAAATAAAAACGTTTCAAATATAACGTTCAAAAACCAACTACAAACAAGTTTATATGTCGATCTTGATTCTTTTTAGAATTTTTGAGCTTGAAAGAAATCCAATTGTCAACTCATACGTCTAGTAGAGGTCTTAGCCACTGTTTGGGTACTCCAAGGTGCCTCAGTTTCTTAGTTATTACCTTTAAAAAAAACACACACAAAAAAAAAAAAACACCACCAGCACCAACACGAGGAGGTACGTTGGAGTAATGGATAGCGCCACGAATTAAGGAATCAGAGAGTCGAGTTCGAATTCCAGTTGAATCCATTACATTCACTTATGTGTTAATATCCTTGGGAAAGGTATGAATCCTCCTCTTTTCCCCAACCGCTCCCAGCTATGGGTTACAACTAGTCTACCGCAGAAAGAAATGGCAGCCTACTGCGGGGAAAAAAAATCTACTTCGTCAGTCATGTATCGAAAGATACATGTTAGCCTAAGCGTTTATCACACATAGCACATAGTTGACTGACATAAAAAAAAATCGTCTGAAAATGAAATTTTTTTTTTTTTCAAAATAATTGGCGAGAAAGGGGTTAACAAAGAAAATACTGAATAATAACAACTCTAAATGTCCTAATGCTACATCAGGTATGCCTTTCATGGCTTCCGATATTAATTGGTGGATGTGTCAACATGTATATAATATTTTTTAATCATATTTCCCCATGCAGGTTAGTAAAGTCACTAAAGCACAAGGGTTTACTGAGTGTAGAAGAACAAGAAAAAAGTGAAACATGAGAGAGAGAGAGAGAGAGAGAGAGAGAGAAAGAGAGAGACAGAGAGAGACAGAGACAGAGAGAGATGGAGAAGAATAGGAGGGAAATCAAGAGGACAGTAGATAGCCATTGATATTGCATTTAAATTTTGAAGATCAGAGTTGGCTGAGAAGTAAGAAGCCGGAAGAGGGTTCCATAAACAAGAAGTGCGAGAAAAGAAACTGTTAGCATAGAACTTACGGTTGCATCTAGCCAATTCAAATGTGAATTTATGAGACTTCGTGGCCAATCTAGTATTGTACTTAAATTCATGAAGACTAGGTACACTGGCGCAGAGGTCACCCTAAAAAATTACCATGAAAGTATTTATAGAAAAGGCACATGGAAGCTACATTACGAAGGTTGGAAAGTGAGTGAAGATGAGATGCTAGGTAAAGACTGTATTAAAGCGGAAAGTTCACCAGAACAATTATCATAAAAGTATTTATAGAAAAGGTATATGGAAGCTATATTACGAAGGTGGGAAAGTGAGTGAGGCCGAGACATCAAAACAACACCAGGCCATATATTCAACAACTTCCTATTTTTCTCACCTCTCGACAATGTTTGTCTCATTATTATCCATCCCAGTCACTGTACTGCCAATGATTGATTCGTTTTCAATGGCTTAACCTATTATTTAAAGCCAGAAAATATTTTTAAATTGTAAAAAAATTTGTTAGATAATCATATCTTAGTTATACGATTCTTACTATTTAACCCATTGTTGGGGAGAGAGGGGGGTGGATTGATACCTAATTAGAATTTGATAAACATATAAGACATTACAATGTAGATATAAAACCAAGGTCTAATTCTACATTGTAATCAATATATAAACGCATCCCTCACTTTCTGGTCAAGGTAGTTTCTATACATTTATATTCCAGAGTATGCAAATAAATATATAAGACATGACTGTGTAGCTAATCAGTTTATGATTGATTGATTCATTCATTTTCTACGGTTTATCTGCCCTTTGCAGGTTATTTAAAGCCAGAAAATATTTTTTAGGTTGTAAGAATTTTGTGGTGGGGGGAGATAATCATAGTTTAGAGAAACAATTCTTACTAATTAACCCATTGTTGGGACAGAGGAGGTGGATTCATACATAATTAGAAACTGACAAACAAACACGACATTATAATGTTGATATAAAGTCGGGGATCAAATCTATATTGCAATCAATATATAAACTCCTCCCTCACTTTGTGGTCACAGTAGTTTCTATACGTTTATATTTCAGAGTATGTAAGTAAATATAAATGACATGCCTGTGTAGCTAATCAGTTTTTGATTGATGGATTCGTTTTCTAGGGCTTATCAACCTTTTGCAGGTTATTTAAAGCCAGGAAACGTTTTTAGATTGTAAGAATTTTTTGGTGGGAGCGATAATGATTTAGTGATACAAATCTTACTAATTAACCCATAGTTGGAGGGGAAGAGGTGGATTCATAACTTTCCTGTAAATATTTGTATGTAAGTGAATATACGAACCCATCAGGAATTGTAACTCGGCTCTCCGATTAACAATTTTATTATCAATCAAACCATCCACACATCCAAGCTTACAGCATCTGGTATTCCCAATTGGTCACCCATCTAGGTACTGACCAGGTTGCTTAATTTTGGCGATCCTACAGGAACTGGTGTTTCAACGTGATGTGGCCGTAAGCCCTGTTCTAACAAACATTTACACAAACTTGTTATGTTTTTGGTTTCAATATGTCATACGAGTGTCAAATTTTCAAAGCCCTCTTTCCTCATGTATCCTAGAAATTTCAACTGTTCCTTTTCTGATTCTAAGTATAAGGTTCATTTTTGTTTCCATATTCCTTAAAACTTCCTCTTTACGTCGTCGATGGTATTTTCAGCATCTTTCTCTGTTACCTGAAGTCCCTACTTCCTGTCTGAGGAAGTCCTCCAGCATTCACTGCCATATAGGAGGATTGAGATTACGTAGCAAATCAGCACTCTTTTCTTTGTTTCTAATTAATTTTCCTGTTTCTTAATATTTAGCTTACCTTTTGGAAGGCGTATTTTGCTATCACAATAATACTTCGAATTTCGGTGTCACATTTTCCGTCCGCTGTTAAAACACTTCCGGGTATTTAAATGTTCGTACTTGCTTTATTTTGACGTTTCCAATTCGTTGCTCATATCCTACAATGTTTCTTTAGCTGACAAGAATACATTTTTTTTTTTACAATTGATAGTTAGTCTTTTCTTCCTGCTTTCATTTATTGTCATGTCTAGGAGTACCTGCAGTCTTATTTATTTCTCTTCTATCAACACTGTGTCACCTGCGTATTTTATGTTGTTAAGATAGTGCTCACTAATAATAAATCCTATTAGGACATTTAGTCTGATTAGGATAGCCTCTATGTAAGGGTTGAATAAATCCGGGAAGAAGACATCTCTTTGTCATACATATCTCTGATTATTTATTTGCACTAACTCAATTTATTTTCTATCCGTATGAAGTCGTTTGCTTTCCGTATGATTTCTGGGTTATCCGAGAAAAAATATTAGAATAATCTAGAACACGGAAAAGGAAGAGATGCAAACATTCAAGCGACGCTCATATTGAGAACTACTCGAATCTTATGAATCGTCTTGGGCTACTGAGAAGATTTACTGTCACTCCATCCCTAATTATCACCGCACCTGTTACCGAAAACGTGTGCGTTTTAAACAGTAACTACCAATGTAATGTTTTGACACTTAACAGTCGTTCACCCTGCAGAGTATCTGGAGCGCATCCGGAGACAATTGACCATATAATATTGGAATGTGCCGACTGGGGCCAACAAAGTAATTGCAACGTCACTCAGTACATACATTGGACAATAGACGTCATATTCAGTGCCCCTCGCAAAGAGAATTGGTAGGAATATAAGTCACCACAAGTTGCACAGAATGATGAGATTACCATTCTGTGGAATGTCTGTACATTAATTATATACATTTTAAGCCATAAAGAAGGAAAAGAAAGTAGATATTCAGCCATCTATTTATCTATCTATCTATCTATCTATCTGTATGTATGTATGTATGTATCTGTCTCATTATTTTTTCTGTATATCTATCTATAAAATAGACAGGCATATAGATAGATAGATATGAACAGATCAAGATAGATAGAAATGAAGAGAGAGTGATAGATAGATAGATAGATAGATAGATAGATAGATAGGAAAAGCTTGAAGCATACTAACAAATGAAGAGAGATATAAGACACTAATTTAAATTTAACGCAAAACAGACAGACATATGGATAGATAAATGGAAAATTCTCAAACAAGCCAGAATCTGTAGATCCGTGATGGAACCGTGTTCCTTTGTCTAGATAATTAAACTCTTGAATAGCGATCAATTATTAAATCAGTTATATGAAACTATAGTAAATTGCAAGCATATTAAGGAATTAACCTTAAAATCTTGCTAAACTCTATAACCCAATTATCACTCCTCTTATATTACCTTTATATAAACATTTTAATGTTATCCTTAGTGGTTTATTCTAGATTAAGGTATTAAATAGGTTAGTATTCGTAAATTACTGGTAATAAGGTTAGTCGTGAATTGGCTTATAATTATTTTACTGGCGATGTTGTTTGATAATAGGTTTTAATTTAATATAAATATAAAAAAGTTAGATAAATATTTAAAATAAATTTTTTTATTCTAATTTATAATGTAAGGTTGGTATAGTTAAATTTTTTTGTACCTGGTTTTTCTTCTTAGAGTGTCTTTTATTTACGTACTATGTTTAATTTTTTTAATTATGTGATTTCATTCAAAATGTCATAAAGTTTGAAATGCTAAAATGTATCCAAAATATGTTCTAACTTGTCGTGTTATATTTCCCTTTAATTTTGAATTCCCCTGCTTAACATTCGCTTGCTGAAACTCAACGCTGATTCTGATTCCGCAGAACTGGGTTGGGTGTGAAAAAGTATTTGTTGTTAACATTCTTTTTTCATTCGGTTTTTCCAGTTACGAGTCCTTTTTTTTTTTAAAGCTGATCGTTTTGTGTTCATTTTGTTTAGTTCTTTTTTCATTAACAGATGTAATGTTTAGTATAGAGCTTGGAAAAAATTCGCAGTGTGATATAGGCAAGAAGTAAGGCATGTAGCAACATCAGCACGGCAAAAGGCACTTCTTTAAAGGCAAGGAAGGGCAGTTCTGCGGAATCAGAATCAACGTTGAGTTTAAGCAAGTGAATGAGCTAATTGGAGTAAAGTGCTATGCAGATTTAAATTTTTCCCACTTGTGACGAATGCAGCTATCGATTTTTTTTGCATGCTAGCGTGCTAGTTAACATTCGTGTCAGTCAGCTGTTGGCTCTCACGCTGGCCAATAGAATCTTCCTGCCTATTCGTGGCAGCCAGCTATAGGCTCTCACTCTGGCCAGTACAAAATGGTCGCAAACTACATGAAAACTGCCGTAGAAGCATGAAAAATTCGATTATTTCCACTATCGATGGGAGTTGGGAAATGCAAAGTCGGTGTTGGCATTCCTGCTAACTTGAAGCATGTGCATGTAAATTTTGGTACAAATCCGTCGAAAATTGCTGCCGTGCATTCGTTACACACACACATACATCCTGCCTTTTATAGATAGAGATCGTGTTCACTGTTGCACTCTTCAATCTTCTTGAATTGTCTGACTTATTAAATGTTTTGCTATTCAAACCAGCATGCAGATCCTGCTTGTTATAAACATGTCTGTTTTGAAGTAAAATTTTCTGTGTTTTGCGTTGTCTTTACCTTTTGAATACGTAGGAAATACGGTTGAATTGGTTCTGTGGAATTATTTTGGTGCATCCTAGCTATATTCTTCAGAATCTGTAGAGCTAAAGAATGGAACTCTTCTGCACATTTGCCTGCGTAGAGAGATAGGTTACCGATGGGCTTGTGATGCTGCGTCTTTGAGAAAGATGATACAAAGTGGAGAATAAATGAATAAATAATTATAAATAATAAATAAATAATAATATAATAAATAATATTAAAATCATAAATAAAGAAAGAATGGATTCTCTTCTGCATATTTGCCATGGGAAGCGATATGCTTGCGTCTTTGCGCTTGTGGGAAAAGTGCTGCAAAGTGAAGGATAACAGATCGCGTAATATATTTTGAACAACTTCAGCCCAGATATGGCAGCAAGTCTCCATTATTGACCTAGTCTGAATCTGATAATGCGTAGCTGAAGAAATAACTTACTTCCCAGAGGAATAAAATTAGCTGTTCCGCTTAATGTTTGAGTTCCACTTGATGACCTTTGCTAATTTTGGGAACAAATCCGTTAATACGTCTGTTTTACCAGGTAAAGATGGAATTCTCTAATGTTCATCAAGTCCAGTTTTCTTACAATTAAACCACTATAAGGCGTTCTAAGATTTTTAAGCTTCGGTTGGAACAAGGTAATCAGACTAGAGTTCCCAGTAACAATCAACCAGGCAAACTATTCCTACATACCGTTTTATCTTATTATAATACTTTGTAAACCTTAGAGAAATAGTGTTAAAATTCTGCAAGATTTGGGAATCCTGGGGAGAATTGAACTCATTCAGATGACAGCATTACTGAAATCAGCTAGAATACTGAAGAAAGACAAAAGGAGCTTGGGAAACTTGCTGTCACTTTGTCTTCATTGAAAGCCACACCAGATACTGCTAGTGGGACGACTCGATCTATGCAAATGAGAATAATAAGGAAATATGATGAAGAATTGAAAACAACCAAATGATTTTGTTTTCCTGTGTGCCGCGTCCCTTCAGGACATTAGCGATCATAGCTCTAACACAGGTTCCTACCTATTGTAGCTCTTAGCAGTTTTTCTCCCTTTCCTAAGGGTCCCGCCCTTCGTTTCGCCTTCCATCCACACATGCTTGTCAGGTAAGTGGCTCACTGACTTCCCCTATCTTTCTCTTAGCCTCAGTATACCTTGTGAGGGTTAAGTTTTCCAAGCCCTTCTTCTTCGTTTTGTGTTCAAGGAATTTCATCAATCTTTTCCTGATTATGAGTAGAAGTGTTCTTCCTGAAGCCATATTCTTTATGACGTCCGTAGGATAATTGTCCAACATTCGCTGCCATATAAAAGAATGGATATCGCATAGCAATCTAGCATTTTCCTGTTTCTCAGCGCCTTGCTTGACTTTTAGAATGTTTTTTTCGCTCGTACAGTGCGCGTTCAGATTCAAGTGTCATATTTTCCATTCTCTGTTAAAACGCTTCCATGATATCTGAACTTCATGTTTCTCTCCAGAATCTACCTTATATAAGTCTACTATTCGTCTTTACTTAGAATATTGCTACGACATACATATAGTCCGGTACCCCTGCTATGTACCCTGAGCGCCTTTACAAAATCAAAAGAAGAATCAGCAATATTATTGGTCCTGATCTGGTAGCTCGGCCTCCCTTTCTCATCGCTGTATAGAGGCCTCTCTGTCTCATTTCTATAAATACTTTCATGGTAATTGTTCGGATGAGCTCTTCGCTATGATACCGAGCCTTTTTGAATTTAAGTGCAGTACTATATATATATATATATATATATATATATATATATATATATATATATATATATATATATATATAGTAAGTGTTCCACTGTCGGAATGTTGACGACTAAACCGGCTACCCCACTCCATGTTCTTGCGAGTTAGGCGGCTATTAGCAAGTCAGTAGGGCGTAAAAAACACCTAACAAAGGGCGGAAGAATTCTCGGTGAGTCAACGGCCAGCTAACTACAGGCGGTGTCTCCATAAACCACTGTGGAGAAGGCCACGAGAAACCACTCCACAACTAATACCAAGAAATATCATGGAAGATAACACACACATTATGAAACCTAACGGCGTGAGGGGGGGTTAAGTCTATGGGAATTAACCCCTCGCCTGGTAAGGTCCGATATGTGCAACAGGTGTCACCTGACCGTCATACAGCGACTGCTAACATAATTGACGTAAAGGGGATAAAATTCCTTGCAATCTATTCTTCGACTGGAAAGGAGCGACATGTGGGACAGGTGTCACCGGACTGTTATCCAGCCACTGATCGCATCAAACAAAAATAACTCTCTTTGACCAGTTAGAAAATGTAAAACATGAGATGATTAGGCTAAAAATAAACATCTTAGGTGTATGTGAAATTAGGCGGCCAAACAACGGATATTTTTTCAGTGACAATCACAGGGTTATATATGCAGGCGGAGCGAAAAACGATAAAGGAGTAGGATTGATACTAGATCAAGAATTCAAGAAATGAATTCTGGGATACTACCAATTACTCGAAAGAATTCTGGTAGTCAAGCCGAAAGGAAAGCCTTTCAACGTAGATATCATAATAGGGTATGCACTGATAGCACAAAGTAAGGAAGAAGAAATTGAATCTTTCTACTTCATGCTATATAACGCCAAGACTCATTGCAAATCAAAAGAAGGCATTATTATCATGGGAGACCTGAACGCCAAAGTAGGCAGGGAGAGGGCAGGAGAGACAGCTGGCAAATTCGGACTAGGAACCTGCAACGAACGTGGAGAAAAATGGTTTCAGTGGTGCACGGCCAATGATCAAGTAATCGCATACACATAGTTCCAAGTACATTCAAGATGATTATGGACATGGAGAAGCCCAGGAGGAGAAACTATAAACCAAATTGACTAAATAACTATCAGCAAAAGATTCAGGAATGCAACTGCGCACTACAAAACCTGCCTAAGTGCCAACTACGGAAGCGACCATCGCCCTGTTATATGTAAACTAAGAGTGAAACTACGGAAACTAACGGAGCGGTCAAATTACATTACAACAAACCCCTGAGCAACCCGAACCCGAAGGAAAAATATATGGACAGTGTGAAAAGAAGATAAGAGGGACAAAAATGGAAATGGAAAATCGAAATGGGACGCACTAAGAGAAAATTTAGTGCCATCGACAAACGATATCATCCGAAATGAGAATGAACGAAGAAGAAAAAAACGAATGGATCACTGATGAATTTCTCGACATGATGCAAAGGAGACAGAAGACTCTGCCAAGATACGAAACGGAATACAAAAAGTTACATAATGAAGTAAGTACTAAATGCAGGCAAGCTAAAGAAAAATGGCTAAAGAAAAAATGTGCAGATTGAGTACCATCAACAAAGGTGATATGCATAAACAAACAATGGGACTAACAGGACAGAGGCTTGCTCGTCAACAGGCTTCATACGATCCAAGGATGGAATGCTCATATTAGAGAAGGAAAAAATTATTTAGCGTTGGAACGAATATATTTGAGAACTCTTCTATGATGAAAGAGAGCAACTAGCAATACACAGAATACCGACGGACCTGAAATTCTAAAAACCGAAGTAGAAGCTGCACTGGTCAAATTGATCAGAAACAAGGCGGCAGTGCCAGACGGAATTGTAATGGAAATACTGACAGCTTTAGATGATTTTGGCTTAGACAAGATTACGGAAATAATAAATAAAACCTACAACAGTAGTGATATACCGGAAGATCTAAGCAAATCTAAGATCACTGCCTAAGAAACAAGGCGCAAACGAATGTGAACTCCACCGAACAATCAGCCACAAATGAGCCACATAACAAAACTCATCATCTGTATTCTGAAGAATAGAGCGCGCAGCAGAATCAGGACAGAGATAGGACAAGAACAGTGCGGGTTCGTTAAAGACATCGGAACAAGTAACGCGATATTCATGCTCAGAATGTTATCAGAAAAAACAATGCAAATTCAGAAGAACATGCACCTGTGTTTTATAGACTACACAAAGACATTCGACAAGGTACGCTACAATGATCTGTTAGAGTTGCTCAGCAACCTTGACATATTCGAGAAGGACATTAAAAGATGATTTTAGCAGATATACAAAAATAGAAAGGGGCGTAAGACAAGGCGGTGTCTTATTCGTCGGACTTATTCAACCTATAGAGCAAGGCAATTCAGAGAAAACTGGAAATTCTACCAGGATTCATCTTAACATGAGATACACAAATGACACAGTGCTGATAGCAGACACGGAAAGAAAACTACAAAACCTCCTAAAGAAGGTAGTAAAGGAGAGCGAGAAGAAGGGACTAAGCAAAAACTACAAAAGACAGAATGCATAGTCATCAGCAAAAAGATGGGCCCGAAATGCGATTTACAGGTCGGGGACACTAAAATGAAGCAAGTGCGGAAATTTAAATATCTGGGAAGTGTTCTGGCAGAGTGCGACGGTGACATCCGAAGACGTAATGGGATGGTCAAAAACGCATTTCAAAAGATAGGCAGAGTATTACGGGACAGGAGGATTTCGTTGGTAACAAAGAAAAGAGTACCGAACTGCTACGTGATATCTGTCCTCCTTTACGGCAGCAAATGTTGGGCGGTCTCCTTAAAGATGAAGAAGAGGCAACGGATGTATAGTTCTACAGAAGGATGCTAAGGATACCACAGACCGAACATGTGAGCAATGATGAGGATTTGGAGAGGATGCAAATAAAGAGGAAACTTATACTTAACATCAGGAAGAGGCAGCTGAACTTTCTGGGACACGTAATGAGAAAGGAGGGCTTGGAAAATCTGATACTCACAGGGCGGACAGAGGGAAAGGACAAGGGAAAGCAAAGTGTGACATACTTAACGGGCTTAAGCAAGTGGATGTCGGAACAGGGTCTGGGAGAAATAAAGAAAAGACAAAACTTATTGAGAGCTAAAAGGAACAGGAAGAAATGGAGAGCCATGATCGCCTACGTCCTGAAGGGACACGGCACATAAAAGAAGAAAGAAGACTAGACTGGTGTCTAAATATCATCAATTTACAATATATCCGTAAGTTCTATGTTAACAGTTTCTTTTCTCGCACTTCTTGCTTGTTGAACTCCCTTCGCGCTTCATGATTTCCAACCAACTTTGATCTGAAAAAATTTAAATGCAATGTCAATCACTATTGACAGTCCTCCTGGATAATCTCTTCTCTTTCTGCTCATCATTAATGTTTCTGTTCCTAATTCTTCCACACCGTTAATCCCTTGTGTCTTAGTGGTATTACTGCCTTGCATGGGGTGATTCCGATTTTTTAAAAAAGCGCCCCCCCCAAAAAAAAGCATGTAAAATAGATTCTGATAAGAGAAATTGACCAGTACGAACCAAATAAACAACTTTCCTAGCAGCAAACCTAGCAATTGATTCAATATAATCTTTCCACTTTATGTATAAAGATGGATTGAGAGGCAAATCAAAACTAGTTGAGTGGGGGGTGGGAAGTGGGTAAGAAAACATGAGAGAGGAGTGGAATAGTTGCATGAGGCACGACGGAAAATATACAAAAAGTGGAGCCACGTGTGCTGCACCACTGCATTTTTTGTGTGAATCTTACTTATTATAAAACGCAGATTGTATGTGTGTGTGTGTGTGTGTGTGTGTGTGTGTGTGTGTGTGTCTGTCTGTACGTTTATATATTGGATCGGATTTCCTACATTTTTCAACCGATTTCAACAAAACTTCACAGGACTACGTAAAATTACCTTGCGGTGGTTCCAAAAATTGGAAAAACACAATTGTTTTTGCACGAAATCAATTTGAAAACACGATTAAGAGGCATCACGAGAATGAAAGTGGGACAACTCATATCGAGTTATACTTATTATAAAACCCAGGTTGTTTGGGTGCGTGTGTGTGTTCGTTTATATATGGGATCGGATTTCTTACATTTTTTAACCGATTTCAACAAACCTTCAATTTTTTTTGGCAGGTAGTGTTTCTTATTGTCTTGCACACTTATTTCTTTATTTTTACATTCAAAATGCTTTAAAAATTCCATTTACAAGACAATTGTTTATAATAAAATTCTATTCAATCGGTAGACTCATAACGATTGAAGACAATGTTTTGTTTGAGTTTGGGTTTGACCAATTCGTAAAAAAAACAAAAAAAACTAATTAAGACATGCGTGTCCGTCAACCTTAAACAATAATCTTTGTCAATTTTATTTTTCAGTCTTTATGATGGTCGATACTTGATCTATCTCTTACTGTTACATCCCCGGGTAACGCCGGGCTCTGCTGCTAGTTTGTAATAAAAGCTTGGACGAACATAAAAGTAAAAACCGTTGTCAACTCATTGAAAAAAAATGCGTTAGCTCCAATGCAATGGATCGTACAGGAGATAATCTTATGTATGACT